>CADDIJ020000170.1:0-72244 GCA_902809745.2 Tetradesmus lagerheimii
GTGCCCAGTATGATGTCATCAGCTACCACCAGGTGTGGCTGTTACATGACAGTTCTGTGACAACTGTATCTGTGCCTGGTTTCTCTGCTTGCAGGTGGGGGCGCTGTACCAGGAAGACGACTTCAAATGTGGTGGCACGTTTGCACGCCTGCTGCACTGATGTATGACGTCATAACTGCTAACATATGTGCTTGGTTTTCTGCCTGGTGTCTCTGCTTGCAGGTGGAGGTGCTGAACCAGGACGGTGGCTTCAACCATGGCTGCATGTTTGTGTGCGTGCTGCATTGACGTATGGCGTTATAGCTGCAACATCTGTCCCTGGTTTCTCTGCTTGCAGGGGGAGGCACTGTACCAGGACAGCGGGTTCTCCTCATCTGGCATGTTTGCACGCCTGCTGCACTGATGTATGACGTCATAACCGCCAACATCTTTGCCTGATTCTCTGCCTGGGGTCTCTGCTTGCAGATGGAGGTGCTGTACCAGGACGGTGGCCTCACTCATGGCTGCACGTTCGTGCGCCTGCTGCTCTGACCTATGACGTCATAACCGCCAACATCTTTGCCTGATTTCTCTGCCTGGTGTCTCTGCTTGCAGGTGGAGGCGCTCTACCAGGACGGCGGCTTCAACTATGGTGGCACGTTTGTGCGCGTGTGGCACGGCAAGGTGGAGGACCTGGCCACCACCTTTTTGGAGCCGGAGAACGGCCACTTCTGGCGGCAGTGCATCTACGGCAGGGGCGACGACCACGTCAGGTGCGGCTGCAGCAGCAGCAATTGTGCATGTGTACAGCTGGTCGTGTGCGACCTGATACCGTGGCAGCATCTGCATCCTATTTTGGACCTCACGTAGCTCATACTTGCATGTGCCAGTTGGTTGCGACCACTCTTGATTTCAGCCATTGCTGCTACTATTGCAAGCGTCATCACTGCTGGCCTTGCCACCCCTTGTGCAGTTTTGGCTCTTTCCGTGGTGCTGCTCCGTTACTTTTACTGTGTCTGAAGCTGGTGTGCTTGACTTTTAATTGTGCATGCGTATGTAACAACTGTTGGTGCCGTGGCTGCTGCGTGTGCAGGTTTGGCTTCTTCTGTGGTGCTGCGCTGGAGTACCTGCGTGTACGCAACGTGCAGCCAGACATCCTGCACTGCCACGACTGGCAGTCAGCCACGGTGTCGTGGGGGGAGCGGCCCAACAACGCAAAGGTGGCCTTCACCATCCACAACCTCAACTACGGAGCAGACCTTGTGGGCAGGGCCATGGCAACGTGCGAGGTGGCGACAACTGTGTCACCAACGTATGCGCGAGAGGTGCGCTGAACGTGCTCGTTTAGGTTGGAAGGGAGTTGAGGCAGGGCAGGTAAACATGCGTGCTGTTTTGGTCTGAACACACGATGGGTGATCTACTGGCCTTGCTCCACTCTGCTTGTCCTGCTTGCCAACCGGTTGCAGATCTCGGGCCACCCTGTCATCGTGCCGCACCTGACCAAGATGTTTGGCATCCGCGACGGACCTGAACAAACCTTCATTCCTGCACACTCCGCGTATCACACTCACGAGCCCCTGTTGCTTCCTTTTCTTTGTGCGTCTGCTGCAGATCTCGGGCCACCCTGTCATTGCGGTGCACCTGACCGTTTTCTTTGGCATCCGCAGCAACTTTGAACAAACCTCCTCATGTTACACTGACAAGCCCCTGTTGCTTGCTTTTCGTTGTGCAGATCTCCGGCCACCCTGTCATCGCGCCGCACCTGACAAAGATGTCTGGGATCAGCAACGGATCTTGATACCTGCACAATCCACATATTACACTCACGAGCCCCTGTTGCTTGCTTTTGTTTGTGTATCTGCTGCAGATCTCCGGCCACCCTGTCATCGCGCCGCACCTGACCAAGATGTTTGGCATCCGCAACGGCATCGACCAGGAGCTGTGGGACCCCAGCATCGACGAGCACCTGCCACAGAACTACGGGCCCGAGGACGTGGTGCAGGGCAAGGCGGCAGCAAAGCGGGAGCTGCGGCGACGCGGCAACCTGGCTGATGTAGATGTTCCACTGGTGCATGGTGTTGGGGTGCTGTTGGCTTGTGCGTGTTCTGAAGAGGAAATGTGCTGTAGACTGGTTACAGCTTTTGTTGGAGTTCTGGTGTGGATTCTTCGACTGTATATTCACATCAGGAAGCGATGCGTTGTGGGCGCCCTTTGAGGAAGGTGCAGGGCAGCAGCAAAGCGGGATGCACGGGGATTGGAGGTGATGCTGCAGCCTGGCTGACTTGGATGTGCTGCTGCTGAGTGTAATTTGTTCAGTGTGTGTTGTTTGGGTGTTGAGGCAGGGAAAGCTGATGGAGAAGGCGGTGCACGGTGAAGCCACAACAGCAAATCAGCAAAGCAGGGCTCTTGCGTGTGTGCTCAATGAATCTTTCACCAAGCAGGGCGTGTGTATGTTTTTGATGCTGGGCATTCAACCCCCACCCCCTCTCCCCTTCCTCACCATCGAGTCGTACTCACTTTCCTGTGCAGGTGTCTTTGGTGACACGGCTGGTGCACCAAAAGAAGGGCATCCACCTCATCCAGCACAGCTGCTGATGTCGCCGCCGCATCCTCATCCGATGCGGCTGAGTCGACTTGCTGCTGCAATACTGCGCCACCTTGTGTAATGCTGTTTTGTGTGCAGGAAATGCCAGTGCAAGCTTGTCAACTAGCTGTTCTGCAGTGCGCTGTTTGCATGCCACGAACGTCCATTCCAAACTAGTAGTAAAACAAATGTGTGTGCTTGCTGTGCAGGTGTCTGTGGTGACGCGGCTGGTGCACCAGAAGGGCATCCACCTCATCAAGCACGCAGCGTGGCGCACGCTGGAGCGTGGCGGCCAGTTTGTGCTGCTTGGCAGCGCACCAGACCCGCGCGTGCAGGTGAGGCTGCTGCGTAAGAGTGTGTACAGCTGTGTAGTTGCAGTTGGATGTTCCCACACTGGGTGACAGCAGCCACTTTGATGTTGATGGGCAGCGCACCAGACCCCCACGTGCAAGTGAGGCTGCAGCGCAAGAGTATGCACAGCTGTGTAGCTGCAGGTAAATGTTGCAACAGCTAGATGAGAGTGTCCAGTTTGTGCTGCTTGTGCAGCACGTCGGCGTGTGCTGCTGAGCATTGCACTGGTCCCACGCATGCAGGCGAGGCATGTTGTGTGTGCGGCATGCTGCGCATTGCGCCTATGCCTTTTTCACTGTATCATTCAAGAGCTTGGCTACATATCCTGCAACGCATGCCAAGCAGCTTCCATGTCAAGTTTCTGCAATTCCGCAAGTGCTCTGCATGTTTTGCTCAGGGCGAGTTCAATGCGCTGCGCGACCAGCTGATGACACACAGCTTCCATATCAACTTAAATGATAAGCATGTCCTGTAAACAATGTACACAATGCATGGTGAGTTCAATGCGCTGCGCGACCAGCTGCATCCCTGCTGTTTGACAAAGTCGCGCAAGCCTGCACTGAGCATGTTGTGCTGTTCTGCTGTCGGCGCTGCAGGGCGAGTTCAACGCGCTGCGCGACCAGCTGATGCGCGCCTACCCTGACCGTGCCGCGCTCTTCTTCAGCTACGACGAGCCGCTGAGCCACCTCATCTTCGCAGCCAGCGACATGTTCCTGGTGCCCAGCATGTTCGAGCCCTGCGGCCTGACTCAGGTGCGGGCTTGGTTGTAAATGTGTATTGGTCTTGCCAAAAGTATAGGTTTGTGTGCGCGTCCGCGCATATGTTTGCAGCCAGCGACATGTTCCTGGTGCCCAGCATGTTTGAGCCCTGCGGACTAACACAGGTGCGCGCTTGGACGTGACCGCGTGATGGTTCTGGCAAGAATATAGCTTTGTGTGCGCATTCGCTTGGATGTTTGCAGCCAGCGACATGTGCCCAGCATGTTCGAGGCCTGCGCACTGACTCATGTGTGTTTTGGGCTTTCCATCGCGCCTGGCTGTTTCACTCTGCTGCCGCATGCTGTGCAGTGTGCAGGGTTAGGGTGCAAGGCACACGGCACCAGATACACGTGTTGCGTGTCTTACATGATGGCTGACATGCGCCAGCCCGGTGCATGCTGTTGCGTTGTTTGTCTGCTTCTCACCCGCCTGTGGCGCTGCTGTCGTGTCTGCCCTGCGCAGATGATTGCCATGCGCTACGGCACCATTCGTAGCCGTCCTGCTGGATGATATGCTGTTGTCTATCTGCTTGTCACCCACACTGCGCTGCTACCCCTCTTCCTATGTGCTGCGCAGATGATTGCCATGCGCTACGGCACCATTGCTGTGGTGCGCAAGACTGGTGGCCTGGCTGACACAGTGTTTGACCTCGACCACGACGAGGAGCGCGCACATGACGCAGGTGAGGCTGTTATAACGGTGTTACATATGTTGTCATTGGCTGGCCATGCACATCTACTGTTTGCATGCAAGGCGGCGAGTGCATTTGCGTTCTTGAGTTTGCGTGATGAATGGGTATGAACATGTGTTGGCGTGCTGCATCCAACATTCGTGTGCGAGCCAGTATGCAAGTGGGCGCAGGTTTGATCCCTGTCGAAGTCGTATGTGCGGGTGCTTGTGTGCACATAAGACGGCATGCGTGTGTGTTCTTGAATTTTAGGGTTGCACTTGTCAATTGGGATCTGCTAGCCACCTCGTGCATGCATGTATTGCTGTGGCTCAAACACATGCCGGGGCGCCTAGGGGCACTGTCTATGCTTGTTGGGGTGTGCACACATGTGCATGTATGCACGCGTGGCTGCGCGTGCATGCGCGAGTGCGTTTTGCTGATGACCAGGGTCATGCGCGCTGATTGGCACTTGCTAGCAACCACGCGCGTGCGTGTGGGGGTTGCTCTGGCCTCAGGACATGCTGAGGTGTCTAGAAGCATTGCTTGTGCTTGTTGGAGGTCTTGCGTGCGAGCACGCTTGGCTGGGCGTGCATGCGTGAGGGCGTTCTGCCTGATGATAAGGGTTGTGCGTGCCAGTTGGCCTTTGCAGGCTACCACGCGCGTGCATGTTGCAGTTGGTGTGGTCCTATGTCTTGCTGAGGTGTGTAGAAGCATCTCCTATGCTTCCTTGAGTTTGCGTATGCGTGTAAGTGTACACGCATGGCTGGGCGTGCATGCGTGAATGTGTGCTTTTGTTGTTTAGGGTGACGCGTGCCAGTTGGCACTTGCTAGCATTCACGCGCATGCGTGTTGGGGTTGCTCTGGCTGCAAGACATGCTGAGGTGCCTAGGAGCATTACCTATGCTTTTTGGAGTGCGCGCATGAGTTCACGCGTGGCTGTGCGTGCATGCGTGTGTGCGTTTGCTTGGTGATCAGGGGCACGCGTGCCCTTTGGCACTTGCTAGCAACCACGCGCATGCGTGTTTGGGTTGCTATGGCCTCAAGACATGCTGAGGTGCCTAGAAGCATTGGCTTTGCGTATTGGAGGTCCTGCGTGTGTGCACGCGTGGTTGCGCGTACCTGCGTGTGTGTGCTGGATGATGAGGGCCACACGCATGGGGGTTGTTCTGGCCTCAGGACGTGCTGAGGTGTCTAGAAGCATTGGCTGTGCTTGTTGCAGGTCCTGCGTGCGTGCGAGCGTGGCTGCGCATGCATGCGTGTGTGCGGTAGCTTGATGATTAGGGTCATGCGTGCCAATTGGCACGCGCGGGCAACCACGTGCATGCGTATTGGGTTGCTTTGGCTTCAAGAAACGCTGAGGTACCTAGGAGCATTGCATATGCTTTCTGGAGTGCGCGTGTGCGTGCACTCGTAGCTGCGCGTGCATGCGTGTGCGCGTTTGTTGTTTTAGGTCCACGCGTGCCTGTTGGCCCTGGCAGGACAGCGCGTAGTTGTGTGGGGTGCTTGCTGTGGCCACACTTGATGCTGAGGTGTCTAGGAGCATTGCATATGCATCCTTGAGGGTGCGTACGTGTGATTTTGTGCACGCGTGTCTGCGCATTCATGCGTGAGTGTGTGTTCTTGATGATTAGGAGCTCGCGTGCCATCTGGCACTTGCCAGTCACTACGCGCATGCGTGTTTGGGTTGCTATGGCTTCAAGACATGCTGAGGTGCTTAGAAGCCTTGTGTATGCTTGTTGGAGTGCACGCGTGTGTGCACGCGTGGCTGCGGGTGCATGCGTGGGTGTGTTTGCTTGATGATTGCAGCCGTGCGTGCCGGTTGGCACTTGCTAGCAACCACGCACATGCGTTTCTGGGTTGCTATGGCTTCAAGACATGCTGAGGTGCCTAGAAGCATTGTCTATGCTTTTTAGGGTGCGCACCTGCGTTCACAGGTGGCAGCGCGTGCATGCGTGTGTGCGCTTGCTTCATGATCAGGGTCACGCGTGCCAATTGGCATTTGCCGGACAGTGCGGTGTTGTGTGTGGTGCTTGCTGTGGCCGCACTGGATTCTGAGGTGTTCAGAATCATTGCCGATGCTTCCTTGAGTGTGCGTATGCGTGTATGTGTGCACGCGTGGCTGCGCGTGCGTGCGTGAATGTGTGTTGTTGATTGTTGACAAAGGTGGCGCGTGCCAGTTGGCACTTGCCAACAACCACATGCGTGTTGGGGTTGCTATGGGCTCAAGACATTCTGAGGTGCCTAGAAGCATTGGCTGTGCGTGTTGGAGGTCCTGCATATGTGCACGCGTGGCTGCGCGTGCATGCGTGTGTGCGGTAGCTTGATAATCAGGGCCGTGCGTGCCAATTGGCACGCGCGGGCAACCACGCGCATGCGTATTGGGTTGCTTTGGCTTCAAGACACGCTGAGTTTCCTAGGAGCATGGCATATGCTTTCTGAAGTGCGCGCGTGTGTGCACGCGCAGCTACGCGTGCATGCGTGTGCGTTTTTCTTGATTATCAGGTCCACGCTTGCCACTTGGCCCTTGCAAGACAGCTCATAGTTGTTTGTGGTGCTTGCTGTGTCCACAATTGATGCTGAGTCCACACTTGATGCTGAGGTGCCTAGGAGCATTGCATATGCTTTCTGGAGTGCGCATATGTGTGTATTTGTGCACGCGTGGCTGCGCATGCATGCGTGAGTGCGTTTGCTTGCTGATCAGGGGTGTGCGCGCCATTAGGCACATGCGGTCAACCACGCGCGTGCATGTTGCGTCTGAAGTGGTCCCGCGGGCAACCACGCGCGTGCATGTTGCGGTTGAAGTGGTCCCAGGTCTTGCTGAGTTTGCTTGGCGTGTTTGCTGTGCTTCCTGGAGTGTGCGCATGCGTGTACGTGTACACGCGTTGCTGCGTGTGCATGCGTGAGTGCGTACTGTTGATGGCCAGGGTCACGCGCGCTGATTTGCACCGTGCTAACGACCTCGCGCATGCGTTTGTGGGTTGCTCTGGCCTCATGACATGCTGAGGTGTCTTGAAGCATTGGCTGTGCTTGTTGGAGGTCCTGCGAGCGTGCACGCGTGGCTGCGCATGCATGCGTGAGTGTGCTTGCTTGTTGATTAGGGGTGTGCATGCCAGTTGCCACTTGCAGGCTACCACGCGCGTGCGTGTTGCGGTTGGTGTGGTCCCAGGTGTTGCTGAGGTGTCTTGGAGCATATGCTGTGCTTCCTGGAGTGTGCGCATGCGTATGTGTACACGCGTGGCTGCGCGTGCATGCATGAGTGTGTTTGCTTGTTGATTAGGCTCCTGCGTGCCCGTTGGCACTTGCGGACAATCACGCGCGTGCGTGTTGGGGTTGCTTTGGCTTCAAGAAACGCTGAGGTTCCTAGGAGCATTGCATATGCATTGTGGAGTGTGCGCGTGCGTGCATGCGTAGCTGCGCGTGCATGCGTGTGCGCGTCTCTTGATGATACGGTCCACGCTTTCCAGTTGGCCCTTGCAGGACAGCGCGTAGTTGTGTGGGGCGCTTGCTGTGTCCACACTTGATGCTGGGGTCCCTAGGTCCATTGACTATGCTTCCTCGAGTGTGCGTATGTCTTTATGTGTTCACGCATGGCTGCGCCTGCATGCGTGAGTGTGCTTTATTGTTGATTGAAGTTCTGCGTGCCACTTGGCATTTGCTAGCAACCACGCGCATGCTTGTTGGGGTTGCTATGGCTTCAAGACATGCTGGGGTGCCTAGGAACACTCCATGTGCTTTCTGGAGTGCGCACGTGCGTGCACGCGTAGCTGCGCGTGCATGCGTGCGCGCGTTTCTTGATGATACGGTCCACGCGTTCCAGTTGGCCCTTGCTGGACAGCGCGTAGTTGTGTGGGGCGCTTGCTGTGTCCACACTTGATGCTGGGGTGCCTAGGAACATTCCATGTGTTTTCTGGAGTGCGCGTGTTCGTGCACGCGTACCTGCGTGTGCATGCGTGCGCGCGTTTGTTGATGAACAGGTCCACGCGTGCCATGATAGGTCCACGCGTGCCGGTTGGCACTGGCAAGACAGCGCGTAGTCGTGTGGGGTGGTTGTTGTTGTCTCTTGTGATGCTGAGGTGTCTAGGATCATTGCCAACGCTTCCTTGAGTGTGCGTATGTGTATGTGTGCATGCGTGGCTGCGCGTGCATGCGTGAGTGCGTGTTGTTGATGACCCAGGTCACACGCGTCCACGCTCACTTGCTAGCAACCACGTGCATGCGGTGGGGGTGGATCTGGCCTCAAGACATGCTGAGGTGTCTAGAAGCACTGGTTGTGCTTGTGAGAGGTCCCGTGTGCGTGCACGGGTGAGTGCGTTTGCTCGGTCATCATGGTCATGCGTACCACTTGGCACGTGCGGGCAACCACGCGCGTGCGTGTTGCGGTTGGTGTGGTATAGGAATTGCGGCGGTGCCTTGAGGCATATTATGTGCTTCCTGCAGTGTGCGCATGCGCGTATGTGTACACGCGTGCCTGCGCGTGCATGCATGAGTGCTTATTGTTGATGACCAGGGTCACGCGCACCGAATGGCACTTGCAAGCAACCACGCGCATGCGTGTGGGGGTTGCTCTGGCTTAAGGACATCCTGAGGTGTCTAGAAGCACTGGCTGTGCTTGTTGGGGTCCTGCGTGCGGGCACGCATGGCTGCGCGTGCGTGCGTGAGTCCTTATTGTTGATGGCTAGGGTCACACGCACCGCATGGCACATGCCAGCCACCACGCGCATCAGTGTGGGGGTTGCTCTGGCACCATGACATGCTGAGGTGTCTAGAAGCATTGGTTGTGTTTTTTTGAGGTCCTGCGTGTGGGCACGCGCGTGCGTGTTGGGGTTGGTGTGGTTCTAGGGCTTGCAGAGGTGTCCTGAGGCATATTCTGTGCTTCCTGGAGTATGCACATGCGCGTATGTACAGGCGTGGCTGCGCGTGCATGCGTGTGCCTGCGCGTGATTTTGTTATCTCTGTCATACACGCATATCGGATGGGCTATTAACCACGTGCATGCATGCTTGCGGTTCTGTGGCTTCACCACATGCTGAGGCGCCTAGAGGCACTGTGCATGCCTGTTAGGGCATGTGCATGTGTCCTTGCATGCACGCGCAGCCGCGCGTGCATGTTGCAGCAAGTGCTGTTGATGAGTTTGCATGAGGCTGCAGGCGTGCACGTTGTGGTTGTGTATGTGTGATGGCACGGATGAACATTCGCTGGCTTGCTGAATTGCATACGCATGTGTGTTCCATTGTACAATTTGTACACAACTGACAATCACTTGCCGGTCACTGCCCTGCCTGCTGTGATGTCTGCTGCCTGTAGGCCTGCACCCCAACGGCTTCAGCTTTGAGGGCACGGACACAGCAGGCATGGACTATGCCCTGAACCGCGCTCTGGGCATGTTCTACAGTGACAGGGAGTCATGGAATGAGCTTGCAGCAGCCGTCATGCAGCAGGACTGGAGCTGGGACAGCCCTGCACTGGACTACCTTGAGCTGTATTACAAGGCTCTCAAGGGTTGAGCGAGGTTCAGGGCTGTGAGGTTTGAAGCTTGAAGTTTGAGGACTGGTCAGTATGACTGCAGAGATCCAGGGTTCCAGTTTGCTGCCCAGAGTCAGTCGCAGGGTTTCAGCAGAATTGCTGCTGTAATTACGCGTCTTGAGTCCTGGGTGAACTTGTAGTGCTGTGAGCAGAGCAGTTTTGCAGGAGCGGTTTGGGGTTTGCGTGTTGCAGGGTGTGCACTGGCTTGGGTTCAACAGGACGCTGGCCAGGACAGCCTGCAGTGACCAACTTTTGACTAGCAGGCACTCTGTTCAACTGCAGTTTTGTGGCGCAGTTGCGATGGGCTGTGTTGCGATTCCGCTGGTGATACTCCAGCGGGGTTTGAGCGCCACAGCCAGGTACGTGTGCTGAACAGCGCACCTGCTGTCCAGCGACAAGTTGTTGAGGATGCAGGTCCTCCGCTTTGCCTGTGTTGCTGCTAGTCCAGCATACGCTGGCACTGTTGTGGACGCGTCGCGTTGTCTTTGTGCGCTGTTATGTTTCATTTCAGGCGTTGGTGTGTCAGCCTTGGAGCTAATCAAACGTCAGAGGTGTGTGTTGTGCCCGTTTTTACAATCTCACAGCATCGTGTTGAGCTTGTGCATGTGCTCAGCATGTGGTCTGAGGCATCGACAGGGAATGAAGGGAGCTGCACCAGCGTCTGTGTCTGCATACAAAGTTGGTTTTGCAGTGGAGGCGTGTATGATCTCTTGAGTAGGGGCTTGGGTTGTTTCCTTGTGGGATGTGCGGGGGTGTTTGGGGTGCATCCCTGCAGACAGGGAAAGCGCTGTGCTGCAAACCACCACGATGTCACAGTGAAGCATGTTTCGTGGCTAGCCGTGCACTGCGTTCGGCATGTTTCAGCATCAGCATAAGCGGTGATCTGCAGCAGCTTCTGGCTGCTTGCAAAGCGGTTACTGCTGCATGGCCGTGAGTGATTGCGGAGTGCTGCTGGCTGTACAGCAGCTCTGCCCGGCCACGTCTGATCTCGGTTGCATCAAGCGATGCTTTGCGGCTGATAATCATGCACGTGCTGAGCCACAAGCTGCTGTAAACGCGTGTGTTGACATGTCATCTATCCAGCACACACGACAGTCATTTCCTTACCCTATGTAGTACGTGTGTCGATGTCGTGTCCTGTGCTGCACAGTGATTGGTGTATGAATAGCACCTTGGTGCTTGCATATTGATGCAATTGTTATGTTACGAGGCACACAACAGTTGCTTGCTGCTTGCATGCCCGCAGGGCAACCATTCAGTAGTTGTGCCGCTGCAGTGCGATCAGAGCATGGCGTTGTGATGTGCATGATGGTGGAATCATACGTGCAGCTGCAGCATTTGGGTGTGCGTTGCACGTCTGAGGAATTGGTTGGTCTGGTTTTGGACGGTTGTTTGGCATAGTTGTATTGTGTTGTATAGGGATGTGTGCAAAACACAGCAGAGAGATGCGAGCGGCTGCCATATTGTCCATTGTGCGACGGGTCAGCCGCATGCTTTCTGTGTTATGTGTGTAGCGCTGTGTGCGCAGATCTTGGTCAGCGTCTGGAATCTTCTGCGTCAGAGGCAGCGCATTGCAGCGTGCTGCACATACCATGCAAGTGCATGCTGCAGCAGGCAGACTCGCGCTGATAATGAAGGCAGTCGGATGAATTTATTGTGTCTTGCGCTCTGCGTTAGCATTGCTGACTGGTGGGTGGCAGCAGTCACTGTGACGATGACGGTCACTGTTCACTTAAGGTACAGCAGCTTGCGCTTGTGGCCTTGCTATGTCTGCAGCTCATGCTCCGAGTCTGCAAGCAGTTTTGAGTGTTTGCTCCAGCTCTGCATTGTTTGTACTGGGTTTGCTGCGTATCTTGCCGCAGTTTGTGTCGTCTCTGCCATACTGTGGCAGACCAACCTTTGTCCCCACGCCACGTTCCAGCTAGTGATCTGTCTAGGCACGTGTACACTAAAACCGTGTGGCATCACATGCCGGTGCCAATGCATGATGTCTCAGACGTAATTGGCATGCAGTGCAGCTGCACAGTCCTGGGCATCGCTGCCTTGTGATCGTACTGCCAGTGTGCACTATACATGTTGCCATTCTGTCTCACGTAACATATAGTACTTTTTTTGTCTCTTGCAACAATTAGTACTTGTCCCGGTGCGGGGATGTGATTATCACATTATCAATGATGTGATAATTGACATCAATTAATGTCAATAATTAATGACATGGCATCTCGGTGCTGGTTTGAAAGTGCATCTGCTGCTAAACCACCTGCAAACCCTACTGGCAGTTGACCAAGCCATGTGCCATATCGGATAGGCAGCCACCTTGAGCCTCTATCTGACGCCACGGTGCTGCTTTACACGGCTACTTCAGAGACTTGCTGCTGTTTGCAAGCGGACGTGGGCTCTGCTAGCTGCCACCGCTCGTGCTGTACTGCAGTCGGTTCTATGGTATATTTTCATTAGTTAGAATTGAAACGTCGGGCTGTGTGGGATCGCAAGTCGATGGAGCAGCAGGTGAGCCGGTCAAGCTGGAAGTGCAGTGCTTTCTCTGCGTGCGGATAAGGCAGGGTACAGATGCGACAGTGTGTTAACGTCACCACACATAGTCTGAGTACTGCGTGCCAGGGACGATAGCCATGATCTGTTGCGGACCCGGATACAACAGCAGACAGCAGCAGCTGGAAGCAGGACATGCAGATTCCAGCTCCATGCAGGCAAGGCAGCATACATGCTCAGGCAAGATAACACTGTTCATATTCACTGTTGATTTGACAGCAGAGTTTGTCCTGCAGGACTTAGGCATTCTGCTCTTGTGCTGTTCCTTGGACCGCCTCGTTGCCACAGGGTGGCAATCGTGCATCAGCTTCCTCTCCCCAGGCGCAACAGCCCAGCAGCCCCGCCACGTGCAGCGACCTGCCGCGTGATCTGCTGGTGCGCGTGCTGCGCTGCTTGGAGTTGCCGCTGCGCCTGGGGCCCTGCAGCCTGGTCTGCAGGGCATGGCGCACAGCAGCAGCAGGCGCCACCAGCGCAGTATTGGTGAGGATGCTAGGTGTGTACAGTGCTGATGATGATTGCAGTGAGGACCTGTGGGAGCTCGAAAGTGAAGAAGCAGCTGAAGTAGTCATCAGCGAAGGCAGCGCTGGGGTTCTCCAGCTGTGGCTGGCTGCCCAGGGAGCATGTGTGACGCAGCTAAGCATCCAAGCACCCAAAGTTGAAGACCGCTGGCCACCAGAGGCCCTAATGCTGCAGCTGCCGTTTGGGCAGTTGTTGCAACTGCATAGCTTCATCTGCTGCAACGCACAGCTGCAGGAGCTGCAGCTGGGCAGCGACAGCACTATTGCCACGTGTATGTACATTGACCTACTGCCTGACACAAGTTATGTCGGCATGGGAAGGCAGGGGGGGGGAAGGGCTGATCTCAAGTACTGGCGTGCATGTGCCTTCCAGTGCCGCTACATTTCGTGCACTGCATGGCATGGCAACTTGATGATCTGCTGCAAGGGATTGCAATCGGAGCCCACACAAAGATCCACAAATGGTTTTGCACATTTGAAACTCAAGAGTTAGTGCCAGCAATGAAGAGGCTGATAGTCTATCTATGCTCTAAAGCAACCTTGGTGAGCGCATACAGCGCCTCAATGTCTGCCTTCAGCCCTAAGCCCTCCATCTCCTGCAGCTCAGGCAGCCAGCTGGGGCAGCAGCCACTGGCTGGGCCAGCCGCAACTATCAGCAGGAACTGTAGCTGCGACTTGCCACCTCTGCTGCCAACTTGCCAGCCAGCCAGCAATGCACTGCCGCCCTACGCCAAATACTGCCGCTGCATCATGCGCTTTGCAAGCTCCTGCGCGAGCCCCGCGTGGCCCAATACCGCATACAGCGCCTCAATGTCGGCCTTGAGCCCTAAGCCCTCCATCTCTTCGAGCTCAGGCAGCCAGCTGGGGCAGCAGCGTGCCAGGCGCGCCTTGAGGTTGGCCAGCTGGGCCTTGTCGCGGGGCGTGAGGGGCTGGCAGGCGCTGGAGGGCACGTCCTGCAGCATGTCGCTGGTCACGCCCAGCCACGCCAGCGACGGCACCGCGTACCTGCATTGGGAAGGACAAATAATGATGGCAGCAAAAGTTGGCGGCATTGGCGGCTGGAAGGCACTTGCACAGCCTGCAGCATGTCGCTGGTCACGCCCAGCCATGCCAGTGACGGCACCGCATACCTGCATTGGGCAGGGCAGCAAAACGGGGCGAATGTTAGCGGCTGGGAGGCGCCTGTAGAGCCTGCTCTACAGCATGTTGCTGGTGGCGTTCACTGAAGGGGCGCACAATCGAGCTTTGAGGCCCATTGCCGAGCTACCATGCTCATAAAACAGCAAGATGGCCATCATCACACATACGCAGCTGTCAGTAGACACATCCCGGAGCTAAACAACTTATGCAACCTAGCTACCAAAGGGGCTCACCTTTGAGCCTCCAGGCCCATTGCCGCGCTGCCATGCTTGTACGACAGCAGGACGAACACTATGACACACATGCAGCTGTCCGTATAGGCATCCCGTCGAAATAACACTCATGCAACCGACTAGTAGCTACCACAAAGGCCCACCTTTGCGCCTCCAGGCCCATTGCCGCGCTGCCGTGCTTGTACGACAGCAGTATGGCCACCCCTCCCGGGTTCCAGTCCACCAGGCCCAGCACAGGCAGCGGCCGGCTGCTGCTGCCGTCTGCTGCAGTGGCTGACGCTGCCACCAACGCTGCCAGGAAAGCCCTACACGCAGCAGCACGAGAAGCGTACAGCACAGCGTGACAAGCAAGGCAAAGAGCCTGACAGCTGTACTATGCCTTGTTGAGCAAGGCTGCGAGCTGTACTGCCGTCCAGGCTGGACTCAGAGCTCCTTGCAGCGTTGCATATGCAGCCAGCCTGGGTGGCAAGCGACCACCGCTCTGCTGTGTGGCAGCGCGCACCTGCTGGCTATGTCGGGCATGCCGCGGCCCGTGATGAGTATGCAGGGCAGCGCCTCAAACAGCCTGTCCTCCACCAGGCGCCGACATCTGTACTGAATGCGTAAGCAAAGAACCACTACGCGTTGCTGAGAGATGCTGCGTGCTGCACTGGACTACTCAGAGCGTTTAGAGGTGGCATATGCAGCCTGGGTCACAAAACACCGCCGCTCTGCTGCCAGCTCGGAGCCAACGCCCACCTGCTGGCTATGTCGGGCATGCCGCGGCCCGTGATCAGCACACATGGCAGCGCCTCAAACAGCCTGTCCTCCACCAGGCGCTGGAAGATGGCGTCCTTCTCCACCACCAGGATGAAGCGCGCACCAGCAGGCCTGAAGGAGGCAGCAGCGGCAGCAGCAGCAGCAGCAGCAGGATGTAAGGTGGAGGAGGATACCAAAAGCCTTTTGTTGCTCAACCTGCTGGCAGCAGCAGGTTGGGCAATGGCAAGGACGAAGGAGTGCATTAGGATGAAGCGAGCACCAGCAGGCCTGGCAGCCGCACCAGCAGCAGCAGCAGCAGGACGTATTATGGTGGAGGATAAATCAGCTGCAGGATAAAGCGTAGCAAGAGGAAGATGGTGTCCTTTTCCACCACCAGGATGAAGCGCGCACCAGCAGGACTGATGAAGGCAGCAGCCACAGAACAAAATGGTTTGTTGGCTGAAGATAGTGGTGGCAGCAGAAGGGTGAGCGGTGGCAAAAGAAAGAAGTGTGCTGCTCCACCACCAGGATGAAGTGCGCACCAGCAGGCCTGGAGGCGGCAGCAGCAGCAGCAGCAGCAAGTAATGTTACAAGTAGTCTGATGGTGTAGGATGGGAAAAGCAGCAGCAGGATGGAAGAGGCCAGAGAAAGAGGCGTCCTTCTCCACCACCAGGGTGAAGCGAGCGCTAGCAGGCCTGGAGGCGGCGGCAGCAGCAGCAGCAGCAGGATGTACGATGGAGGAGGATAACAACAGCCAGCAGCAGGATGGGCAATGGCAAGGATAAAGGAGTGCATTAAAATGAAGCGAGCACCAGCAGGCCTGGCAGCAGCAGTAGCAGCAGCAGCAGCAAAACGTACTATGGTGGATGATGAATCAGCAGCAGGATGAAGCGTAGCAAGAGGAAGATGGCGTCCTTCTCCACCACCAGGATGAAGCAGGCACCAGCAGGCCTGGCGGCGGCAGCAGCGGCAGCAGCAGCAGCAGCAAGAAGTATGCTGGAGGAGGGAAATGGCAGCAGCAGGATGGGTGGTGGATGAGAAAGTCGTGCCCTGCATCCAAATTACGGGGCGCGGCATGCCAGGATGACTCACCGGCGCTTGGAAGCGAGCAAGAGCAGGCCTGGAGGTGGCATCAGCAGCAGCAGCAGCAAGAGTATGATGCATTCATATGGGGGTCAGAGATGGCAGCAGCAGGATACATGACGGCAAGAGCGAGAGGCATGCTTCTGAGCCACCAGGATAAAGGGCGCGCCAGCTGACCAGGAACCAGCCGCCCTGCTGAGCACACCTGGACGCTGCCGCTGCAACAGCACAGGTAAGGCAAAGATGCATCTGTGCTTGCCTCATCATACCTTATATAAGGCGAGCCTCACGACATCCAAAAACAATCCATATACATTAGCACCTCGTGACCTATCCACCTCCACCCTTACCTCATCTGCATCGCCTGTATGGCGCCAACCTCGCCAGGTATGGCGCGCCAGCAGGCCCCGTCAGGCTGCAGTCCTGCCACGCCTCGCCAGGCCGGCAGCGCCTGCCCCTAGCACTTGTGCTCACCTCATTATTGTTGGTTAGCAGGGCCATCAATGGCGCCCAACTTGGCAAGCGTTGCATGCCTAGCACCTCACAAGTATGCTTGTCGAGATAGCACCTCAAAAACGATAGTCTATCTCGGCTCTTACCGCATGTGCATCGACTGTATAGCGCCAACCTCGCCAGGTATCGCCCTCCCGGCAGGCCCCGTCAGGCTGCAGTCCTGCCACGCCTCACCAGGCTGGGAGCGCAGCTCCAACCCCTAGCACTCATGCTCACCTCCTTATGCCTGATTTGCAGTGCCATCTATGGCGACCACCCTGGCAAGTGTTGCATGCCGAGCAACTGACCAAAAAGCTTCTCAAGATCGTACCTCGCGACTTATAGACCCCTGCCCTTACCTCATCTGCATGGCCTGTATGGCGCCAACCTCGCCAGGTATCGCCCTGCCAGCAGGCCCCGTCAGGCTGCAGTCCTGCCACGCCTCGCTAGGCCAGCAGCGCAGCAGCAGCCCCTAGCACTTGTACTCACCTCAACAAAAATGGTTTGGCATGGCCATATATGGCGCCAAACTTGGCAAGAGTTGCATGCCTGACAACTCACCTATGCGTGTCAAGACAGCATCTCAAAACCTATCTACCTCCGCTCTTACCTCATCTGCATGGCCTGTATGGCGCCGACCTCGCCAGGTATCGCCCTCCCCGCAGGCCCCATCAGGCTGCAGTCCTGCCACACCTCGCCAGGCCGGCAGCGCCAGCCCCTAGCACTCATGCCCCACTCATCATAAATGATATGAACAGCCATCTATGGTGCCCACCTTGCCAACACCCAGCAACCCACGAAGATGCTACTCAAAAAAGCCCCCTCCCCATGCACTGATGACCTCCTCGCTCACCTCATCTGCATCGCCTGTATGGCGCCACCTCGCCAGGTATGGCCCTACCCGCAGGCCCCGTCAGGCTGCAGTCCTGCCACGCCTCACCAGGCCGGCAGCGCAGCAGCAGCCGCCCCGCCACCGCCCCCTTGCTGGCTGCCGCAATGCCCAGCGATGAGCGCGGCAGGCGCAGCAGCGCGAGCGCGGCCTGCAACGCTGTCTTGAGGTCGCGGTTGTGGTTGAAGAAGGGGGGACCCAGCAGCTGCAGCAGCGAGTTGACCACCAAAGCAGACGCACAGCACACGCGGTTACAATATTACATGTTGGCTGTAACAAGTACAGGGTGCTGGCTGGTTGAATGTAATGGCGTAGACTGTTTGGATGCAGTGGTGGATATCAAGCCTACAGCGCATGCTGTGCTCACCCGCAATTAGCGCTGTGGCAGCAAACGTCAAAGTCCACTCAAGTTGGCAAAGCAAACTGCCTGCTACAGCAGCAGACTAATGGTACAGACACAATTCTCACCGTGTAGTACAGGTCGCGCTGCGTTGCTGTGCGCCCCGACCTCAGCAGGCCATGCACGGCATCCAGCAGCTGCAGCACTGCAGGTGCAGCAGCGGCGGCAGCAGCAGCAGGTAGCAATGTTTGACTTGTCAATCCGTTTTGCTGCCTTCATGTCCCTGCATGTGCAGCGTGCTAGACAAGCTGGCAGCATGCAACATGCTGAACACACCGGCAAAGGCATCCCATTGCATGCGAATGACTCATCAGGCAACATGCCAAACAACCTGGCAACAGTATCCCAACGCATCCACTTGCCAGGCAGCGCCCTCTGCCATAACACATACTGCTGTTCCTCACAGCAAACACCGCCAAGCACTGCTAGATGTACCAACATGCACTCTGGTGCTTGCAGGATAGCTGTTGGCGGCACCTCTCACATCCCAGCCGGGGGTAGTTTGCTCACTACTGCTTTCTAGTGGCCATGCAGAGTCGAAACTTGCAACAATGCAACAGTGCGATATCATGACACACCGCATGCCCATCTCACCTCGCACGATGCCGTGTGCCTGGGCCCCCGCGTTTGCCAGCAGCGTGCGCGTCTGCATGCGCGACCCCAACCGCAGCACATGATGCCGGCCGTCACCTGCTGCTGCTGCTGCCTCATTGTCCCCTAACCCTCCTTCTTCTGCTTCCCACCCTTGCTGCTGCTGCTGCTGCTGTTCTGTTCCAAACCCCTGGCTAAACCCTCCTCCTGCTGCTGCTGCCTTACTGTCTTCATCACCCATGCCAGATCCAAACTGCAGTGTCCCTCCTGCATGGCCATACGCTGCTGCGCTGCCTGCTGAGCCGTCATATGCAGCAGCATCATACACAGCGCTGCCCGCTGCTGGCCTGCGTGACGCTGCTGCTGCGTACTGCTGCGCCATGTGCACGTTGGATGCTGCTGTGGAGACGCAGGCGAGCTGCGGCAGCTGCCCCGCTGCTGCTGCTGCCACCAGCTGCATTGCCAGCTGCTCAATGCGCTCAATGACCTGGTCCCTGTGTGTCATGACATCCACCACACAATGAGAGTACTGTGCAGAGCAAGCCACTGCGGTACATGCGACTACATACTATACACCTGCAAGGCCATGTGGCAGTTTCCTAGTGCATATGTATTGCAAGTGAGGAGATGCATAGACTACAGCTCACTGCTGCTGTTGCTGTTGGTCGCTCGTCAGGGCAGTGTTGGAGAGTAGCAAGCATGGCCCATGACGACACCACATGCAGCAGCTGGCAGGCATGAAACTCCTGCATCACTTGCGTGCAGCGTACAAGCTGCCAGCTGTACTACATGCCGGGCATACAACCACCACTATTCCAATCATCAGAGCTGCATGTCCGCTTTCCTGCAAGCACCACCCTGCACCACCCCCGCACCACCTCGGCAGCACAAGCACAATCAGTGCTACTGAGGCGCTAGTCACTCCAGCAGTTGCATCCCAAGTGACGCTCTGCAGCTACAGCTACGCAACAGCCACACACCAGCCTGATTCTATGGCACGCTCTGCTCACCTTGACAAGTATAAGTCGGCAGACACGAGATACACACACGCTGCATGTGGGCGTTCCTGCAAGCACCACCACTCACGTACAGAACAGCAACAAACACAAAGCCTATGCATACGGTATGCCACATGCCTGCTCACCTTGACAGGTCAAAGTCGGCCGACATGAGCTGCTCCTCCTGCTGCTGTTCACCCTCCTCCTGCTCCTGCTCTTCATCCTCATCGTTTTCATCATCGTCTTGCTCCTCATCAGCTGCTGCGGCTGCAGCAGCGTACCCCGCAGCGCTGCCAGACACGTTGCTGCGATGAACTAGCGCTGCTGCTGCTGGGCCTGCCTGTTGTCCAACGTCAAACAAGTCATCATCGCCAGCCCAGCTGCGGTGCTGCAGACTGCCATCGTCATAGCTGCTGTTGCTGCTCCCGTAAGTGCCCTGGTGCTGGCTAATATGGTGCCGGCCTGGTGCTGCTGCTGCTGCGCTGCCATGCATAAGCTGTGGCCAGGCATCATCTAGCATGAACTCATCTGCTTGCAGGAAACGGCCCCCTGCAGGCGCAACTGCTGCTGCTGCTGACTGGTCAGCCGAGTCATCGTAAGATGCTGCACCACACCCAGCAGCGCTATGCTGTTGCTGCTGCTGTGAGTCCATGCGCTGCCGCTTGCTGCTGCTATCTTCTAGCACTGCTGCATCTAAGCCAACAGGCAGCATGGCAGGAGTAGCAGCAGCAGGGCCAGTCTGCTGCACTGCTGCCATACCACTGTTAGTGTTAGCATTGCTGCGCCTTGACACACGCCAAGGCACTGCTTCATCTGCTTGAGCAGCAGCAGCGGTGGGAGGCTGCCTGCTGCAGTCCTGCAAGCGCAAAGGCTGCTGCTGCATCTGCCAGAGCCCGTCACAAGTGCCCTGGTTGCCCCACTGCTGATGGCTTTGCTGATTTGCTGCTGCGCTAGAGTGTTGCTGATGAGAATGGAAGGTGCTCTTCTGTGCTTGGCTTTGGGCGCGTGTTTGCTGCTGCTGCTGCAGCCAGTCATCCATGTCCTCCATGCTGCGGTTGTGCGGGCGGGTGTGCTAGCAGCGCTGCGGTGTTTGCTGCGCACTGCTGCACTTGATGTAGGACCAGCAAGAGCACCAATCAATGAACCTTGATACAATTATAACTAGTCACAGGTGCGCTTACAGCTGATAAGTTGCAGGAGGTTGCTCAGCAAGCTGCGCAGCAAACAACAGCAGCAGTGGGCCCTGGCTGATTCCCAGGTGTCTTGGTGCGTGCTATCGGCAGGTCAAGCACTGCTAGATTGCAGATGACACTAAATTCACACATTTTGCATCGAAACACGAAGATGCAGAGAGTGTCACAGTTTGAAACACCCGCCATGACACTGACTCATCGCTGGGTGGCCATCATACATCGGCAGCCCAGTGGGGCCATCGTGCCACTTCCGGCTTCATGTAGGCCTGCATGCGCGCATGCATGCCAGTTGCCACAGCATTTATTTGCAATTGACATAGCGTTTGAGGGCTATCATTGGACGCGATCGCCTCTTGCATAAGGTTGTACGCTGCAGCAGCTCCATAGCTTTGAGGCATAAGATCATGCTCTACCTGCTTGGTTTGGGCGCATGAGGGCATCCGCAGGCTGAGCAGGTGAGCCCCACACTTGAAAGGAAAAGGCATGGCCTGTGTCTGTACTCCTTGCACGCTCGTGTTGGGGACCGCTGGCCTGGTTATGTTGATTCGTTTAGCGTTCACAGTTAAGGCTGCTGCATGCATGCGACGTGGCCTCAAGCGGCTGATCAGGCAGCAGCAACCAAGCTGTCATGTTGCTGCTTAATCCCTTACAGGCGCGTCCGATCTACGTCAAGGGCCTACAAGCTGCTAGTTCATCGTGATCGGGGCCGCTCTCCGCAGCTGAGACATCGCTGCTGCTTGATCGTGACTTTCCCTCCATCTGGCTGGTCTGGCAGTTGCTGCTTTCCTGCAAGCAGACGCAACAACAGCAGCACCCTGCAGCCTTGTGCTGCTGCCTTGTTGGCATACTCGAAGCTCATAGGGTAGGTTCTGGTCCAGTAGGGGCGTTGCAGCTGACATGCATGCACGTAGCAGGCAGATGGGCACAACAGCAGCTTGCGTGCAGCAGCACAGCAGCATAGCCAGCAGGAGTATGATCACCGCACAGCATAGCTTGGTCCTTCACACATCCTGTCAGCAGGTCAGATGTCACTACAAGATTCAGCATCCTGTGTGCACAGCAAATGTCGTGCGCAGTTGCTGACGTGCCTCTCTGCTGTCTTCTGCCTTGCAGGAGGAGGCAGTACATCAACGTTTGGACATGGCAGGACCATGCTAGCCTAGCCAGTTCAGGACCTTTCAGCAGCAGGTGTGTACCCCATAGCAGCATCTGCAGTTGGTGTGCCATGGCAGACCTCCGAAGCAGCATACGTGAGCGCACCGCAGCAGAATGTGCCCACAGCTGTGCCGCAGCAACGGCAGCAGCAGCAGCAGTAGGTGCTATGCGCTGGTGTTGTGCTACCGCAGGTTGCTATTGCATGCACAAGTTGTATAGTTCTCTCCTATCTGGTTCCCTTGCCTCTGCTAAAATCGGGAAAACCCCATCTGCCAGGAGATGACACCAGCACTGCCTGTCGCCGCTGCTGCTGCTGCTGCTGCTGCCGTTTGTTTGCAGGAATCTCTGCCAGTCCAAGAATTATTAGAAGAGTGTCCTTCGTCCTGCAGGGCAGCCCCCCCCCTCCTGGCTTGTGATCCTGCTTGCAGGACAGGCTACATCAGTGGCAGCAGCCACACCAGGATGGCAACGGCAGGCCCACGGCAACACAGGTGGGCAGGCTGATTGTGTTGTAGAGTTTGAAAACAGGGGCTGGTGTGTTGCTTGTCGCTGCGGCAGTCGTGCGGCGGTCGTGCGGAGGAACCAGACAACATCGCGTGAACAGGGTGCTTGGTGCTGGCAGCAGTCGTTCGGCTGTTAGCAGGCACTTCATTGCCAAGGTGGGCGGTCCTGGCTGCCATTCACAGGTGTGAATTGCAGTCATGACCACTCACATTGATGGTGAAGGGTCTCAATATTTTGAATTAGAAACATCAAAAATGAGGTCTTTAACACCCCAGCAGCACAGCATGTTTCTTGCTACATGGTTCTGGTCGTCAACAGCATCATTACTGTGTTGTGTTCCAGTCATCAGTAAACCACACACATGCCACCATCATAGAGGAGCAGGTCAGTAGCTAGGCAGCCCACGTTTCATGTAGGCAGCACGTAGGCAGCACGTATTCTTGGAAGGGCTGTTGTGGTTCTGCAAGGCGTGCCGTGTCCTGCAAAGGGTCAGGGCCTGCTGTGTTGTACGAACAACATGCGGCAGCCTGACCCTTTGCAGGATTTGGCTGCCTCATCAGGCTTCTGTTGGGGCTAGACAGCCTTGCCTTTAGTGGCAGCAGCCATGCCAAGATGAAACAGGCAGGCCCACGGCAACACGTGTGGGCATGGTGACTGTAGAGTGGATGTTGTGGACTGGGATACTTTGTTGTTTGGTGCTGGCAGCAGTCGTGCGGCCCAAGCATTATGTGTGTCCAATTTACTAATCTGGTTAGACAGCACATGTTCCTGCAACGGCTGGTGTGGTGCTGCAAGGCGTGCCCTGTCCTGGAAAGCGTTGTGTGTGTTTCGTCCGCCAAATGAGACGACATACGACGGCAAGATTTGGCTGCTTTTACTGCAGGGTGAGTTCCCTGTGAACAGGGGTGGCAGCAGTGGTGCAGCTTGTAGTAGACACTTCATTGCCAAGGTGGGCGGTCCGAGCTGCGGCGCCACTTGGGGTTCGCAGTTGTGACCACTCACTTTGGCAAGGAGGGGTCTCAATGTTAGGCTCGAGGTCTGTGAAACCCCAACCGCACAGCATGCTGCATGGCAGATGGTGCTGGCTGTTAACGCATCCTATCATCATGAGCATGTAGTGTTTCAATTGTCATCATACTACAAGCGCGCCCTCTGCATTGATGAGCAGGTGAGTGGCTGGCCAGCCCACATGTCACCAGGCAGCATGTGTTCCTGCAAGGGCTTGTGTGGTGCTGCAAGGCGTGCCGTGTCCTTCAAACCGTTACGTATGTCCGATCATAAATACCTGATGAGCATACCCCATTGCAGGGTAAAGCTGCCTATATTGTGAGGTGACTTCCCTGTAAACAGGAGAGGCAGCAGTCGTTCGGCTGGTCGCAGACACGTCATTGCCAGGGTGGATGGTCTCTGCTGCGTTCCTGGGTTGGGTTCGCAGTTGTGACCACTCCCTTCGTCAGCCAAGGGTCTCGGCGTTGTAATGTATGAGGTCGGCACAGTTGAGGACCCCAACACCACAGCATGTTGCATGGTGCTGGTCTTCGCTGTATGTTGTAAACACACTGCATCTCCTCATCGAAATGTAGTCTATCTGCAGCATCATCGTACAAGCGCCCTGTATCAATAAGCAGGTTATTGCCAGCCCCCATCTCCTTAGGCAGCAGTTGTTCCTGCAAGGGCTGTTGTGATGCTGCAAGGCGTGCCACGACCTGCAAAGTATGTCTTGTAGTTAAATCTGATGAGACAGCCCAACCATGTGCAGGATTAGGTTCCTTCTGATGAGGGCGAACAGGGATTGTAGCAATCAAGCGGCTTTCGGCAGAGACTTCGCGCCAAGGTGGGTGGTCACCACTGTGTGCCAGACTGGGGCTCGCAGTTGTTACCACTCACATTGGCGGGGAAGGGCCGCATCACTGAGGTCTGTGAAGCCCCCCCCTGCACAGCATGTTGCATCATGTTGCATCGTGCACAGCATGTTGCATCATGTAAGAATGATACTATGTGCTTGTGTTGACAACCAGCGCTATGCGGGCTGCGTAGTGCTGATTGTCAACACAAGCACATACTATCATTCTTACAATCACTGCACAAAGTGTAGTGCGTCTGGTGTGAAACCACAAGCATGCCGCCTTGTGCTATATGGGCAGGTAAGAGGCTGGTCAGCTCTCCTCTCACCAGGCAGCACGTGTTCCTGCAGAGGCTGGTGTGGTGCTGCAAGGCGTGCCGTGTCCTGCAAAGCGTTGGGTTGCTTCAATAGACACCTTGGTGAGACAGTGCAACCCTCTGCAGGATTAGGCTGTTTATTCTGGTTGTGTTCTGGATTGGATAGTTTGTCCTGGTGGTGCTGAGCTGTGGTGCTGCGCCTGGTTTGTGACAATCCAGCCCAGCATCACAGCTCAGCACCACAAAGCACAGTGCTGTGTTAGAGATTCCGATAGTTGCAGAATAATGTTGAAAGGATCGGTGGCATGCCTATGCTTCGTGACGGCAGCCTGGCACATTATCCTTACAGAAGTCCGATGTGGGCCACGGTCATGTACAGAAGTGTGGCTAGGAGGCACAGTGCTACGCCTACACAGCGGCTAGTGGTGATCTGCCTTTCTAGTCAACACACGCGACCCCCTTGTTGGAATCGTCTCTGTCAAGCTTGCAGACAACATGTGCAAGACAATGCTGAACTTGCAGGTACTGATAGCCAGCAGAGGCAACCTGAGCGCTGTCTTGAACATGTTCAAAATCTGCACTGCACCTTCCTGCTCTCCTTCCCTGCTAGTGTCTAATGCTGTTGCTGCAGATGATGGTGCGAGGACACGCTTTGATTATGTCCCTTGCTGCACCTGCACCTGCCTTTGCTGCAGCGAACTTAACCTGAAGCCCACTGCCAACAATGACACAGCAGCAGATGTTCCCAGCAACCGCGCCCTTTCCCGAGACCAGAACACCACCACCAGCACAAGCACCTACACGTCTACCGCATCAGTCAACGGCATCACCCCACACCCCACTGGCCCAGGCCCCGCCAGCTCTGCAGACCCGAGCAACAGTGTGCCTGCTGCTGCTGCTACACAGCCACTGCGTGCACTACCCGGCTACCCCCAAGACAGCACCAACACCACCACAGGCGGCAGCAGCAGCAGCAGCGCCCACCAAGGCCGCGGTGCTGCTCCTGCTATGGTGATCAGCGGGCCGCCAAGTAACGCCAGCTACCAGAGCACCAGCAGCAGCAGCTTCCCGATGAACAACCAGCAGCAGCAGCAGCAGGATGCGTATGGCTACGCCCAAGCTGCTGCTGCTGCTGCCCAGGCTGCTGCTGGGTTTTCCCCGGGGGGCTATCCCAGCCACTCATACGGCAATCAGCAGCAGCAGCACCTGCAGCAGCCAGCAGCGGCAGGCATGCGTGGCCCCTACCCTTCCTACCCCTACCCCACACCCCCAGGCAGTGCTGCTGCTGCTGCCAACGCTGGCGATTACCCAGCAGCACGCAGCGGCATGCAGACACCCACACCAGAGCACCAGCAGCAGCAACAGCAGCAGGGTGTGCTGTATGATGAGCAGGGCAGCCCTCTGCCTGAGGCAGCACCAACAGCCAAAACAGATCCAGTGGAGCTCTCCCTGCTTGCAAGCTACCTTGAGATTGTGCGCAAGACGCAGGGCGAAGCAGCAGCTGCAGACGCCATGGCAGCCTCAGGCATGACGGCACCAGATGCAGCAGCACCTTCTCCTTTCTCGGCTGCTGCTGGTGCTGGTACGTCTGCTGCTGCTGGCATGTTTGCCGGTGGTGGTGGTGGTGCAGACGCATCTGCAGCAGCAGCAGCAGCGGGTGGTGGTGTTTCAGCAGAGGACAATCTGGCAGTCAACAACCTGCTAGGTTTCATCAAGCAGCGCAAGTTGGCTGGCCAGCCGCCCCCCTCATCACACGGCAGGCACAGCAGCAACAGCAGCGTGGCATCGGTCGGCTCTGCTGCTGGCGGCGCGGGCGGTGCGGGCGGCTCATCGGCTGCAGCGCGCAAGATTTGGATCCAGCCAAGTGGTGAGCTGTGTGACGTTTTCATGATCTGTCTGCCTGACCTGTGTTTCGTGAATCTGGGTGAATTCGGCAACTTGCTTTGCAAAGGAAGTGTATGCCATACACTAGCCAGTGGCTAGTTGGCCTTGTATGCTAGCCACATGGCAGCGTGGCCTCTGTGGGCTCTGCTGCTGGTGGCGCGGGTGGCGCTGGCGGCTCATCTGCTGCGGCGCGCAAGATCTGGATCCAGCCTAGCGGTAAGCTGCGTGATGTTTTATGGTTTGCCTGGCTCACCTGTTTCTAGTGAAATTTGGGTGACTTTGGCAATGTTATTCTGCAAAGGAAGTGTATGCCATACACTAGCCAGTGGATAGTTGGCCCTGTATGCTAGCCACATGGGAGCGTGGCATCGGTGGGTTCTGCAGCTGGGGGCGCGGGCGGCGCGGGTGGCTCATCTGCTGCGGCGCGCAAGATCTGGATCCAGTCAAGTGGTGCGTTCTGTGTCTAAAATGAGTTTTGCTTCTGTTGCTGTTCATCGGCCATCAGCGTAAAACTGTCTGCTTCTATGCCTTGTGTGTCTGAATCTATGTGCGCCAGACGGCCGAATGTGCATCTGTTGGCTTGACTAGCCTAGCAGCGCTGAGTGCAGGCAGCTGTTCCCCTGCCAGTTACAATTTTGGATACAAGCAGGCAGTGAGTTGCTGACTGCTGGTGACTTTGCTGTCTGCTGAAATGCTGGCGTTTGTGCAATGGTTTGAGTGCACCATTCCTGTGTTTAGCAGATGCATCACTCAAACGATTGCGCAGACGCCAACAAACATGTGTAGCACCCATTAGCACCCATCTGCACATCAAGTCTGTTGCATGGGCTACGTCTGATGCTGTTGTTGGGCTTGTGATGCCTCTCGTTTCGTGCACGACTTTCAAATAGTGAGTTTTGTGGCAATCTTGTTGCTATTGCTTGAAGTTGGTTGGTTGGATGGCCCAGCGTGCGCCACCCATCGTGGTGTTAGCACACGTACCTGCAGTCTACCGTTGTGCTTTTGTTACTTAGGAAGGAAGGCAAGGTTTCTTTGCATGGTATGTTTATGGCTTTGCTCTGCGACATTTCTTGTGCGCTTGGTCTCGAAAAAAAACACACCACAAGGAACGCCGCAGACCAAAGCCATAGCCGCTACGGAAGAACAGCAGCTTGTACTTGATGCTGGGCGGCTGTTCATATACGTCTGCTGTGAGTGCCAGCATGGCATTACTTGTGTACGCCAGGTGGTTCATGTGATGCTGGTTCAGGGTGTTTTGTTGGTTCGTGTGTGTAGTTCTGAACGCGTGGCAAATATGCGTACTGCTCACTGTGCAGGTTGCTTGATCTCCAGCTGCATATTGCTGGTGGTGCAACAACCTGCACGGTTGCCCAGTGCTCGGTGCCTTATTGTTGCTTCAAGTTTATCGGCAGCTTTGCAGTCTGCGCACTTCATTGCTATGATCATTTCTGCAGTGTTACTGCCATCTCGACGAAGAAGGCAGCAACGGCGTTGGATTGCCTGCTAAACTGCTGCTGCTCTGCATTTGCGCAGGATCCCCCCTCCCCGCTCTTCAAGGTGAAGGCATGGCGGATGTTGCTGCTCATGTTGTTGCAGCTTGTGATGCGGCTTGCGATGCGGCTTCTGATGCTTGAAACCCCCATGCACAAAATTGTGCCCTGCGCTGGCTGGTGTGCTGCTGTGGTGTGCAGGCCCGCGCCGCCCCGGTGAGGGCATGGAGGATGAGGAGCAGGGCATATGCATCTGCACATGGCAGGTCTCTTGCAATGCCTGGTGTCCCCTGTTGCATGCACGGGTGCTGCTGTTTTGTGATTGCGCAGGCACCCATCTTCCCCCCTAGTCAGGGCATGGATGTAGCTGCTGAAGTTGTTGCGGCTTGTCGTCCTCGAGTGATGCCTTTTCATCAACAAATTGTGCTCTACTGGCTGCTCTGCTGTGGTGTGCAGGCCCGCGCCGCCCTGGTGAGGGCATGGAGGATGTCACTGATGATGTTGTTGCAGCTTGTGATGCAGCTTGTGATGCTTGACACCCCTCTCAATTCAAAATGTGTGCTGTGCTGCGGCTGCAGGCCTGCGCCGCCCCGGTGAGGGCGCGCAGGATGAGGAGCAGGGCATGTGAATGTGCGCGTGGCTTTTTTCGCTATGCCTGATGTACCTTTTTTGCGTGCAGAAGTGCTGCTGTTCTGTGTTCGCCCAGGCGCTCCCCCTTCCCCCTCGCCAGGGCATGGATGTCGCTGCTGCTGTCTTTTTCTACAACTTATGCTCTACCAATGGCTGCTTTTCTGGCTGCAGGCCCGCGCCGGCCCGGTGAGGGCGTGGAGGATGAGGAGCAGGGCATTCTCAGCGCCGAGGAGGTGCCCGCGACAGGGTGGGCGCATCAGTGCTTTGAGCGTGCAGTGCTTGGCAGACTGTGCATGTGCTTGCGGCCAGTCATAAGCTAGGTGTGATAGCTTCCTGCCTGCGTATTGGGAAGGGGTGTGCCTGCAACAGGGTGGGTGCATGTGGAGTCGTCAGCATTATGCATATGTGTGTGTGTTGTTGAAGTGCCTTGGTTTGCTGCAGTGACAGCAGTGGGTGCAGTGAGGTGCAGTGCTGCGCAGACTGTGTGTGTGTGCTAGCGGCATCTCATGAGCTGTGAAGTGCGATAGCTTCCTACCTGCAATTAGGGAAGAGCTGCAGGTGCCTGCAACAGGGTGTGCATGTTGAGTCGTCAGCATCATGCATATGCTCGTGTTGTTGAAGTGCCTTGGTTTGCTGCAATGACAGCAGCAGTAACTGGAACGGTGAATTGACGTGGCAACCAGGTGCTGAACATATGTCTGTTCGTCCATGCTGCTGCTGCTGCTGCTGCTGCGCTTGGTTATTGCAGGAAGGTGATGATGCGCATCACACTGCTGGCAGCAGGCTTTGTGATAGGTGCGCTGCAGGAGTTTGCCATATGTCATGTGTTTTGGTGATGAGCAACAGCCTAGATAACTGTTTCAGGATGCCAACTTGCCACAGTGTGTATTTCTTGGGTGTCACTTGGGTTTGGAAATGCGCACACGTCATTCCGTCAGGCCTCGCAGTATGGCACTTTGAGTTTATGAACTAGCATGCTATTTGACTGCGACGACTTGCTGTTGCCCCACTGCATGCTGTTTTGTCCTGCAGCTTGTCCATGTGGCTCCAGTGTGTGTGAGGTGTCTTCCCAATGCCGACTGCTGTCGTGCTGCTTTCTTGTGTGCTGTTGCCACTACCGGAGTCGGTGGCTCCCATTCTGCAGGTCCGTTTGGCTACAGCGTGCGCGTGGTTTTCCACATGCTATGTGGCTTTGCTGACGTGACGGCGCCCCACTTCTTGCTGCATTATGCTGCATTGTTCCGCAGGCCCGTCTGGCTCCAGCGTGTGCGAGGTGGTGCGGCCTTACACCACTGCCAACTGCTGTCGTGCTGCGCTGCTGTGTGCTGTTGACCTCACTCTCGTGCTGCAGCTCCGTCAAGCTCCAGCGTGTGCAAGCTTGTTTTTCGCATGCTATTTGCTTCGCTGACTTGAATTGCCCCACTTCTTGCTGCATTATGCTGCATTGCTCCGCAGGCCCGTCTGGCTCCAGCGTGCGCGAGGTGGTGCGACTGAGTGGCTCCGGCTGACTTGACGGCAACTCACTCCATGCTGCTTTATGCCGCATTGTTCTGCAGGCCCGTCTGGCTCCAGTGTGTCGTCTGGGCTCACATGTTTGACAAATTACTCAACAATTACTGTTGCCTTGGCAGGCTTCGCGGAATGGCACCAAGCTTGCATGCTACTTCGCTTGACGGTGTCTCACCTCACGCCGCCTTGTTATTTTATGTACTGCAGGCCCGCCTAGCTCCAGCGTGCGCGAGGTGGTGCAGCATGGCACCGAGCCTGCATGCTATATCTTGACGGCGCCTCACTTCATGCTGCTTTGTCATGTCATTTGTCCGCAGGCCCGCCTGGCTCCAGTGTGCGCGAGGTGGTGCGGCTGAGTGGCTCCGGCTGACTTGATGGCAACTTCCTCCATGCTGCATTGTGTCGCATTGTTCTGCAGGCCCGTCTGGCTCCAGTGTGCGCGAGGTGGTGCGGCTGAGTGGCGCTGAGATCAACAGCTGGACGGAGGCGGCAGGCAGCCACAGGGGACGCCGCCCCGCACGCATCTTCGTCATCAAGGTGGGGGGCTGCACATTATGCCACATCCTGCTTTCATTCGTGATGTCTCTCTACTATCAATAGTCGACATGCAAGCTGGTGATGTCGCTCTGTTATTGACTAGTTTGCTGTACAGTTTTCTGTTCGTACATGCAATCTCTGGCCGCTACAGCGGCATAGCATATGAAGGTCTTCTGCATTCAGTTCATCTCCCATTCATTCTGTGCACATTCAAAAGGCCGGCGCATCATCCTCATGTGCTGCTGCGGTAATTTATTCTGTTACTGCTGCTGTTGGTTACTGCTGTTGCTCCTCTGCAGTTTCTGAACATGCGTGCTTCAACCTCATGTGGTTCTCATGTTGCTGCTGTTACCTGTTACTACTGCTGTTCCTGTCTGCAGGGCGCGCCTCGCTGTGTTGCACAGGCCATCTGCATCTTTGTGTGATGCTGTGGCGTCTCCTGTTACTGATGCATAGCTGTTGCTCCCCTATTGCTGTTCTGTCTGCAGGGCGAGCCGCGCTGTGTTGCGCAGGCCATCTACATCGTGACTGCTGCTGTGGACCGCTACAAGGAGCTCTGCGAGGGACGCTACAGCGGTGAGGCTGCAGCTGCCTGGCCTGTTGCTGTGTGACCCTGTGTGTTATTTAGTTGTGTTCTTGCCCTTCAGTTCTGCATGGGCGAGGCCCTCTCTGTGGCACAGAGAAGGCTGCTGCAGCAGGAGAGGGACAACCAGCAACTGCAGGGCAGCGCGGGGGGCCTGAAGGCTCTGAGCAAGTCAGGAAATATCATGTTGTGACGTTACGTGCTGTTCAGTGCTGTTCACCAAATTGAATTGGCAACCGCTGCGCCACTGGTGACTGCCGCTATGGCTAGAGTTCAACATGAGGCACACGTTCTGATGCAGCAGAAGCACGTTAAGTGCGGCATGCTGCCCTTCAAGATCTTGAAAAATGATGCACACTCGTGCTTTTGGCTGGACAACATCTGTGCTGTTCCAACCAACTATCATCAGTGGGCATCATTGTTCGAGTGCGGGTGGTTGCATGTGGGTCCAGTTGCCATAACAAGCGGTACGATGTGCCATCCAGAAGTTTCATCTCACTGCGTGGTTTTCTGCATACTGCACTCATGCTGCGGCGTGCCACGCCACTAGTAGTGTTCCATTGGTTCCCAAGCCGCTGATCCACATAAAACTGGTGGGGTTCAGCAAAGCCAAACCATACACGCATAGGCAAAGCATCCTGGCCCCGTTTTTGTCTGGCTGCAATCAGCACCGTTAGTGGATCGGCCTGCCTTCTGGACGGGTTCCTGCAAAATGATGCCCAACCACGTGAGTTGGCTAGTACAGCATGGAATCATGCCGTTCATTCTGTGCTGTTCCCACCAACTACCATCAGTGGGCATCATTCTTTGAGGGGCAGTGATTGCATGTGGGTCAAGTCACCATAACAAGCGGTACGAGGCAGTCATCCAGCCTGACCTGAAGTTCATCTCACAGCGTAGTTTCCTGCATACTGCACCGTGCAGTATGCAGTAAACTACGCGGTGAGATGAACGTCCGCCGCAGCATGGCATGCTGCGGCGTGCCACGCCACTATTAGTGTTGTATTGATTTAAAGCTGCTGATCAGGGCTCGCAACCTCGTCGACGGCAGTGCTGAGTTTTCGACAGTGCATCTTGCGGTTTGTGGCATCGCTGTTTGTCACAACCTCGTACCCTGGATTGCAAAAGCCATGAAAGCTCTTGAATGAGCTGCTCTGCTCCTGTCAACCAGCCTCCCTCCCACTTGATGATGGCTACCATCTAGTAGCAAAGATGCAAGATCATCATCACGTATGCAGCGGGCTGGTTCTTTGCAGATTGAAAGTAACATCACATTGCCTTGCTGAGCTTGCCTGCCCTGCAAGGCAGCGACTGTGGTGTCCCCCCAGGGTGTTCTATATATGCCGCCTGCAATTTTGCTGACCAAATCGCGCCAGGCTGTCATGGTGGCTGCACAATGCACTTACAGCCAGCCTTGGGTACAAAACACCCTCCCTAAATGTTGGGCGCATGCTGCTGCAGTCCTGTACATCCAGCAGGCCAGTCCATGCCCTTCTTGATTCTGGAAGAAAGGCACAGACTGGCCTGCAGGTAGACAGTGACGTGCTGGGTGCCTCGTCACTGACGAGGCGGCCTTGGTGGTACCACTGGTTTTGGCGAAACTGTGTGTATATCGAAACACGAATGCATCAATCGATGTCGCCCCATCTTGTCTTGTGTGCTGCGTGTGTGCTGCAGACCACTCCGCTCTGCGCAGCCAGAACGTGCTGGGCGTGACCTTCAGCTACCTGGGCCTTTTCCTCTCTCGATTACATCAACTTGCGTTGCCTCATTTCTGCTGTTCTGGTGCTGCGGCTGTGCTGCAGGCCAGTCTGTGCCGCGCAGCCAGAACGTGCTGGGCGTGACGTTCAGCTACCAGCCTCCCCCCAAGTCCATCGTGCCCTGCGCGGCAAGCCTCAAGGAGCTCTACGCACCACCACACAGCATCGCAAAGTGAGTTCCTTCTAGATGAGTCTGTTTTTGGTCTGACATGACTCACGCATGCAGTGTTATTTTCACTGTGTGGGTTGATTGTGTTTCCATGCTGTGTGTGGCGAAAATGGATATGCGCGGCTGTCATTGCGTGGTGTGTGCGTCTGTGTCTGGTTCATCACCACACATCATCATAAGGGGGTGGCGTTGACGTCCTGCTTGTAGCCTTCGCGCTGATGGCCACCTACTGGACGCCAGCACCACTCCCTTAGGGGCAAGGGCGAAGCTTGTGATGCTGTTTGTTGTTTGGTGATGTTGGTTGCTGCCCAGTTGATTGTTCACTGCTGGGCTGCCTGTGCTGTCTGTGTGCTGTCCGGTGGGACCTTTATGGTTTGATTCGCCACGTGCGGCAGCTTTGAAGACCTGTGTGCACCACCCCACAGCAGCATGTTAAACCAACGGGGTTCAAACTTTCTCGCTGCACCGATGGGCGCTCCCGTACACCTTTTGCAAGCAACATCCCCAGGGATTTACCCGAGGAAGAGTCGGTTTGATGGCGGAGGACCAGGCCTAGTACTTTACTGCAAACCGACTCTCCCTCGGGTGAAGCGTCATTGGTTTGAATTGGCTGTGCTGTATACACTGCCAGCGGATACAGCACACACATGCAGTGCATGTGTTGCACTTTGCGATGGTGTGTCTAGCAAGCCTCAAGGAGCTGTATACACCGCGACATAAAGCATGGCAAACCGGGAACAGAGTGCATACTGGGGCTGTCATTGCGTGGCGTGTGCGTCTCTTTTTGTCTGTTTCATCACCACACAAAATCACAAGGCAGTGGCGTTGACGTTCTGTTTGTGGTAAGCTGCGCATACACAACCAGGTGCGCTTGCAGGCCACATACAGACCGTCAACACCACTTCTATAGGGGCAAGGCTTGTGCTGCTGTTCGCCATTGATATAGACTCTATAAGGCAAGTTGCCCTGTTGTGTGGCATACACGGCAAGCCTAAGTAAGATCTCTGCACCTCCACAGAGCTTTAACACTCATAACATCCCTTCCAAGCGTTGCGCAGGCTTGTTCCTGCCGCATGCTTGGTGCATTCCAACGTTCGATGTATTCAGCAAAGCCAGCACACATCGTGACAAAGTAGCAGGCTATCATGCCACTCTGTTATGGCAAGCCTCGACTCACCACCACACTGCACCTGGAAGTTGCTGCTGGTACACACCGTCATGCTGCTGTGTGGTGTTTAGATTGGGTCGTGAAATGTCAGATGTGCCGTTCATGTCACGCTGCAAGGAGCTGTGTGCACCACGAGACTGTCTGGTGGCACCACCTAGAACGAGAATGTGTGTGTGTGCGTGATTGCGTGCGTGATTGCGTGCGTGATTGCGTGCGTGATTGTGTGCGTGATTGTGTGCGTGATTGCGTGCGTGATTGCGTGCGTAAGTGCGTGCGTAAGTGCGTGCGTAATTGCGTGCGTGCGTGCGTGCGTGCGTAATTACGTGCATGCGTGCGTGCGTGCGTGCGTAAGTGCGTGCATGCGTGCGTGCGTGCGCGTGAGAGTGTGAGAGTGTGTGTGAGAGTGTGAGAGTGTATGCCGCATCACCACCTGGTGTTTACAACCACAGCCTATCCCAACAAACAGCTGACCTTCTCTTGCTTTTGCCTCCTGTCCTCTACCCCACCCCTGCAGCTCCCCCATTTTTTGCAGCCACCTCACCACCAGGCTTTTACACCCGCACGGCCCCGTCCCTAACAAACAGCTGACCTGCTTTTGCTGCCGTCTCCTTTTCTCCACCCCACCTTTGCATCTCCGCCAAGTATGCCAACACAGCCTCACCATCAGGCGTCGACAACCGCATGCCTTCTCATCCCAACAAAGTCTGACCTCCTTTTGCTGCTGCCTCCTGTTCTCTACCCCACCCTGCAGCAACGCAAAGTATGCAGCCGCATCACCACCTGGCTTCTACAACCGCATGGCCCCAGGCGGCAGGCCAGCTATGGCCCCTCACCCAGCAGCAGCAGCAGCAGGCTTCCGCGCAGGCCACCGCAGCAGCAGCGGCAACCCCTACGACCCCAGCACGTGGACCGCCATGATGACTGCAGCAGCAAGCATGGGCTTCAACCCGCTTGCTGCACTCGCAGCAGCAGCAGGCAACCCAGCAGCAGGCATGAACCCCTACGCAGCAGCAGCATTCCACCCCTTTCGCCCTGTCGGCCTCACCATGATAGGCGGCGGTGGCGGTTTTGGACAGAACCCTATGGCTGGTGCAGCAGGGTTTGGCGGTGGGCAAAACCCCGGCGGCGGTTTAGGTGATCCGTCATGTATGGGTGGGTTGAACCCTATGGCAGCAGCAGGGTTTGGCGGTGGCATGAACCCTGCCATGTTTGGTGGCCATGGAGGGTTTATGGGCGCTGGCGGTGCTGATATGTTTGGTGCGGCAGCGGCAGCAGGGGCTGGTGGGATGTTTGGAGCAGCAGGAGGGATGGGCGGAGCAGCAGCAGATGCAGATGCAGCAGCAGCAGCAGGGTTTGGGGTGCAGGCACCTTGGGGTGCTGGAATGTTTGATCCCAATGCTATGGGTATGATGGGAGCGGGAGCTGGCATGTTTGGTGGCGGTTTTGGTGGGGCAGGGTTTGGTGATGAAGCCGCAGCAGGAGCAGCAGGCTTGGACCCTTCGGTGATGGCAGCAATGGCAGCGCAAGGCTTTGACCCCAGCTACATGATGGCTGCAGATGGGACACTAGCAGCAGCAGCAGCAGCAGATCCTTCGGCAGCAGCGGCTGCTGCGGGTGTGATCCGCGTGAGTGGCACATATGGAGCGCTGCTGCAGCCTGCCGGTGCTGCTGCTGCTGCTGCTGCACCTGCGGTACCCACAGCAGAGGCCGACGATGGCAGCGGGCCAGCTGCACCTGCTGCTGCTGGTGCTAGGCACCTCAGCAGGGCAAGCAGTGCAGGCAGTAAGGGAGGCAGCGGCAGGCTGGCATCAGGCGATGAAGCCACCTCAGCTGCTGCCGCTGCTGCAATGACAGCAGCAGCAGCAGCACCTGCCTCACGTACTGGCAGCGGTGCACTCGACAGTAAGAGCGCAACAGCAGCAGCAGCAGCAGGTGATGCGTCTGGCACTCCCAGGGAGGGAGCTTCACTTCACGTTTCAACAGACAGTGGCAGCAAGCAGCGCCGCACTCAGAGTGCAGGCAGGCAGGGTGCATCCAGCAGCAGCAGCAGTGGCACATGGCCCCCTCCGCTGCCCTTCCCTGCTGCCGCTGCTGGTGCATTCTACCACCAGCTCGGCCCTGCGCTGGCCCCCCTCATGATCCCAGCAACAGACCCGGCTGCAGGTACAGCTGCAGACCGTTCAGCAGCAGCCAACACCAACACCGCTAAAAGCTCCCCAACAGCCGCATCAGGAGGATCGGGCGGTCCTGCTGCTGCTGCTGCGTCTCCTAGCAGTGCGCGCAGGCAACACATGCACCCCCACCCAGCAGCAGCAAGCAGCCCGGTCAGGCCTATGCTGGGCCCTTTTGGCCCGCTGTTCCACCCAATGAGCCCAGGAGCACCATTCATGCCACCCCCATATGGCCCCCTGCCAGGCATGCCTGCGTACGGCCCAGCTGCAGTACCAGCCAGCCCAATGCGCATCATGCGCGACAAGTCAGGGCAGGCAGTGCCGTACGTTGAGATGGGAGGCACCGTCTACTTTGCACCCACAAGCCCCATGCCACCTGGCCGCACACCTGCAGCTGCTGGTGTTGGTGCGCCGTTTGTGTCGCCTGCTGGTTCAGGTGGCGTGGATGGGTTTGCAGGTGGTCACGGCAGCGGCGGCGGTGCAGAGGGATGGGCTGTCAGCAGCAGCGGCGGCGGTGGTGGGGCTAGTGGTGGTGGGGGGATTGGCACTCCACGCAGCGGTGGCAAGGGCCGGCGCGGTAGCAGCAGGCCCCAGAGTGGCCACACCCCGCTTAGGGTGGCCGGTGCTGCTCTGCGCCTGCTGGAGGACAACCCGTATCTGGTGCAAGATACGATTGGGTCTGGTGCTGGGCACTACAGCCAGCAGCAGCGCAGCAGTCCTCAAGAGGATTGGCAGTACGGCCAGCAGCAGCAGTACGGCGGCGGCGGTGGCAGTGGTGGTAGCAGGGAAGGGCCAGTGAGGGGTAGCCCTGCAAGGCGCGGTGCGTATGCAGCACAGCAGCAGCAGCAGGGTGCGCCCTACTGGCAGTGCAAGCGTGGTGATGCTGCAGCCGGCAGCAGCAGCAACGCTGCTGTTGTAGGCGGCGACAGTGGGACTGGCGTTGTGGCTGCTGGCAATGGCAGTTATGCCGCTGACAGGGACACTGGCTCTACTAGTGACGTCGCAGGCAGCAGTGCTGCTGCTGCTGCTGTTCAGGGCAGCAGCAGCACCTCCAGCAGCAGCTCTGCTGCAGCGGCACCGAGCTTTGATGCTGATGCAATTGATGCTGCCCTGTGCTTGCCAGGCGGCGGCAGCGACAGCAGCAGCGGCATGCGTGGCACTCCCAAGAAAGCGGCACCCAGCAGCAGCACTGGTGCTGCTCACGACGCTGACAGCAGCAGCAGGCAGAGCGACCAAGCTACTGCTGCTGCCTTTGACCCAGCAGCGTATGACATGGCTGCGTATGATACTGGCGACATGGGCGGCCGCTCTCCCAGCATGAACCAGCTCAGCACCATTCCTGAGACACACTCTGCTGCAACCAGCCCTGCAGGAAACGGCAGCAGCAGCAGCATGGGAGGAGCCAGGGCAAGGGGGCCAGCAGGTAGGCCAGGTGGAGTGGGCAGTGCTGCACTGCAGCACCTGCACCAACTTAATGCACAGGACCCAATCGTCAGTCCTGGCAGGATCACGCTCGCCAGCAAAGTGAAGGCAGCACGGCTGTACAGCAGTGCGGCAGCGAATGTGGCAGCAGCACAGGCTGCTGCTGCAGCGGCTGGTGGCTATGGGCCCACTGGGAGTCCCGGCAGCGGCAGCGAGTGAACAAAGGAGTAAGCAGCACAGCAGTGAGATGGTGGGGTATGTCTGCAGAGTGGTGTGTTGAATCTCTGTGTTTGAGCACTATTCTGGCGCTGCTTGCAGCCGCTCTTGACGGTTGTGTGTGTGGCTGTATGGACTCCGCAGCAAAACTGTCAACAGCGGCCAAAACCCGTGCTTCATGGTGCTGCAGTATGTGTGTGGCTACACGTCATTTGCAGTGCGACACAGAGTGTTGCAACTGCTTTGGTTTGGGACAGTACTTGATGCGAGATGCTACGTGAGCAGGCAGCCACGTGAGGCAGCACGCCAGGATTGGTGGCAGACATGTGTTTCGCGGCTGTGGTCAGATGTTGTGTTCGCTGGAGTGCTGCATGGAACGGCAGTTGACATTGAGCCGCTCGCAGTTTGCCATTGCTAGGTTTGATTTGGTTTGTGCGATCTGCGGTGTGCGACGTGCGCTATTGGCCAGTTTGAGTTTGCATGTGCCAGGGTTGGGGCCATGGTGGCGACTAGGATTGCTGTTGCTGCATTCACGGTGCCTGCACGCAGAATCATGGCCGCTGTTGTTGTTTGCACCACTGCCATCTTAGCATGTGCGTTGACCAGGTGTTGTTACTTTGCATGCATGCTTAGCCAACTTGTCGTGGTGGTCTTTTACACTGCAAGCGTGTCAGGGACAGCGCGTTGCATCTCTGTTGCCACCTTCAAAATACATGCTCGTGTAGAGAAGCTGTTGCTACTTGTATCCACCTGCAATCTTAGCCTACCGTAGGCTAACGGTTTGGTGTGTGACCTGCAACAGTGATGCTGGGTGCAGTTGGAGCAAGTGACCCTTCAGGTCCAGCAGCGGTTGTCAGTGGCTCCTCAGTCTAGTATATCTACATGCTGTGGGTTTCTATGATGTCAGGTGAATGACTGATGCACTTGTAGTCAGTCTGTAGTATAGTATGATGTGGCAGATGTGCGGTACTTTGTTAGGTCCAACTTTAGGGCGATACATCTGCTTGTGGTGGTATGCTAGTAGCTTTCAGAAGGTTTGTATTCACGCCTTCATGCATGCATGCTGTAGCTGTTCTTTTGCGATCACAGTTCGGCGGAACATTTTTGCTTGCCCTTTGTATGGTCTGAGTTGGCGGTCTGATGTCTCAAGGAAGCTACTATGAGATTATTGCGCCAGGGCACCTAGTGACCAGCAAAAGCTGGTTGAGCAGTGCTAGAGTTCATACAGGCTGATATCATCGATGGAGTGATTTTCATGTAACACGGTTACCTTACGTTCAGTACAGCACAGTATGGTATTGTGCACCGTCAAAGTGTCTGTAATGATTTATGTGTGAGCAGCACTGGTATGCAGCACGAACTGCAGCTAGCTGCGTTGTGCTGTTCAGTCAGCCTGGAGGTATATACATATTGTGGTAGGATGCAGAACACTAGTGTATTGAGGGTTGCCAATGCCCACCACCAGCTCCCCGCACGCCGTGGCCTGATGCAAGCAACTGCTGCTGCTACTGCACTCTCTCTACATTAGCTTCAACTCTGTCATCATCATCATGTTACCCATTAAGCCATAGCATCAACGCCATCGGCCCCGCGCCCCTCAGGAGCGGAAGAAAGAGGGAGCACTGCTCCATTGTGTTTGCAATTATTACGCACATCCCAAGCTTGGACAAGATACTCAGCAATGCTCCTGGATATCACTCGGCACACCCCCCTACTACCCCAAAATAATAATAATAATCAATCCTTGTAGCCATACCCGGTATCATAACCGTGCGCCTCACCCACTGGGGAGGCGGAAAGCAGACTGATTATTCTCTCTATTTTCGGTGTAAGGTAGACCACCCAGACCCTTACACCCCTTACTAGGCAGCATGTGGGAAATCACCCCATACGGTGGACTGCATACCTAGCAGGGCCGGTGTGTATATAGCCAGCAATCGACGGAGTCCTGCGGAGAGTCGCGAGGACATTAGCAGCATCCTTCCTTCGGCTTTCGCCGACTGTATCCCTGAGTCCAGGGACATACTGCTTAGGCTCAGAATCGAACCTGCAACCTTTCGGCCACTGTTCGTCCGTCATCACCACTGCGCCACGTGTTTAACGTCCCGCCGGACACTACCCCAAATATCATCAGAAACAAAACGCAACAACTTAGTGGATGCATCAGTCAACGACAACACATTGCGCAATTTTTCAGCGCCGCCAGCAACATCACGCAAAACAGACCGAATTTCATCAAGCATAGTATCCCTCTGAGCAGAAGTAGCGGGACAATCAAACATCAGATGTGACAAAGACTCAACACCCTGACCACAAGCAGGACATGCTGTGTTAGAATCAGCTCTGCTGCCACCATAACGACTGGTACGCTCATGCACGCAAAGACAGCCCATTCGAACACGCATCAGCAACTCAATACCACGCGTTGGCGCACCAGAACACAAAAAGGGCCTAGCCCTTTTAAAACGCATGGCATCAGCATGTGTAGGGTGGACATGCGTGATGTAACGGCTCAAAGTAGAGTGCTGCAGTGATTTACAAACAATTGTGTCTGCATGCAGCTTCCTGACCTGACGGTTGATGTGATTCTTGCACGCATTAGCTCGATCAGCCGCCGCCTCAACATCCACACCATACTTGCAAAGCAAACTCTGCACATACTTATGCCAAGGTGTCACCGCAACAGCACCACTAGGGCGCTTCCACTCAGCTGAGAAACACCTGACGTGGCAAACGCGAATTCTGCATACGCTGGACCCTAAAGTAATACTCCATCGCCCTCTGATGAAGCCACATGTGCAATGGCTTCACACCCCATTCAGCCAGAACAAGTGAAGCGCAAGGGCGCTCCTTGCCACAACGCATTGAGCACTTGATGATGTCAGTCTGCACTTTGTCAATCTGTTGCAGTTGCCTTGCAGTTGACGGAAACCAGACCTCACTGCCATATTCAACAATCGGGCGAACGCATGTAAGCAGAATGATACGCTTGACTTCCACGCTGATGAGCCGGCTCTTCCAAACTGGCATGAGCCCGGCATCATGTCGTTTGAAACAGCGGCTACCGCTCCGACTGGCACGGTAGCGAACTTGTCGCACACCAGCCACAAAGCACACGTGGTCACTGGTGGCGCCATCAACATCATCAAGCGGCCTCGAGACATGCCATGATGAAGTTCATCCTGCCTATCGTGCTGCTGGCATTGCACTGCAGACTCTGCAGACGGTCTGTAGCATTGCAATTGACTCAATGCAGTGCACCTACTTTCATTCTGCTACTGCTGCTGTGTCAACAGGTCGCCATGTCATGCGTCAGTGACACTCGTTACTGTGCCTGCCGCAGGACTGAGTCAGGTTGAACCCGATGAGCGGCTGGCCTACCAAGCTGAGTCCATGATGTCGAGCCCGTTCTTGATGACAATGTCCGTCAGCTGCTGCTTCTGCTTCTGCCACTGTGCTGCTTCTCTTTTCAAGGCCTTGATCTCCATCTGCAGCATCGCCTTCTCCCTGCGCAGCTGAGCAATCACAGCTGCTGTTTTGTCTTCAGAGTCTGGCTTTGGTGCTTGGGCTCTTGCAAGTGCCTGCGCTAGCTCCAGCCTGAGCTGCACAACCTGCTGCTGAAGTTGCACGTTCTGCTGCTGCAGGCTGGGCTGCTGCACTTCCTCTGGCACGCTGTGCCATGTTACACCGTTGATACTCATGCTGCAGGTGTAAACGCAAAGGATGCACGTAGGGGTCTGCTCTGCAGTGCAAAACACAGCAGCAGCTGGCAGTGATTTATCAACCAGCATCGTCTGCATACGCGCATGAGGATATAAGCAGACGATATGCGTCTTAGGCTCCAAAGCAGTCACCTCGATGTCTTTGAAAGCGCTGTATGGAATGAAGAGCTTGGCGGGAGCTGAAGGGCGGGAGTGCACAACGTTCACTGCAACTCAGTGCAATTAAAACACAATGAGAATGCAAAAATATGGGTCTCAAACGCATGTTTTCTAGTTTCCTGGCTGTATGTTGCCTGCGATACAGTCAGGAACACAATGTCACTGATGGTCAGGTTGTAGCCCTGCAGTGCACACATGTGGCAAGCACAACGGGCAATTCATCAGGCCAATCACAGAAGTCTGGGTTTGAAGCACGTCTGCAGCACCGAGCTGTGCAGAACTGCTCACATCCGAGCAAGAGCAGCAAGCAGCAAGTGCTGCACAGGCCCGTAGTCGCACCTTACTGCAAGGAAGCATGTCGAAGGGATTCAATGATTCTTTTGCTCTCAAACTGCAAGATGCTACTGTTGACGTGGAGCGCTTGGGAGAGCTGTTCTTGATCAACCGAGAGCAGGTACGTACTGGTCGTGGATTCGTCGCGTGAGCAGTGGTCTGCATCGGATGCACGACTTTCATCTTTAACCGGTATCGGTGGGATCTGCTGGCAGCGATCTCCTGCTGATGTGCTGTTGCTGCTGTTCCTGCTGCTGCCGCTGCTGCTCCCTGTGGCCTATCAGATGATTGCCACAGATAAGCTGCGCAACACGACTAGAGAGGCACTCACAGCCCTTAGAAAGCAGCACAGTGACCCGAAGGCATGGCTGCAAACAAGCAGCATCAGCTTCAAGCGCTGTAGCACCCAGGACGCCATCAGTTCCCTGGAAGCAGGTGGGTAATGCCTCCTGCTGGTTTCAAAGGAATAATAAGCCACTAGAGCCCTCGTAGTGTTGCCACATGTATGGCGGCAGATGCAGGTGAAGGTGTAGCTGTGGCACACGCAGCTGCCCTCACCATCACTACTGCCCTCACCATCACTGTCACTGCCTGGTGCTGTGCCCCTTTGCAGAGGCCGCGCGGCTTGAGTCAGCCATGGCAGGCTTGAGAGCAGAGCAGAAGCGGCTTGTGGGCCTGCTGGCTGACAAGGGCGCAACACCAAACAGCTTGCAGGACGGCATGCTGCGTGCTATGCTGCAGCTCAAGGGGTGAAGCAGCAGGCAACCCTGCAGCAGCAGCATTGCAAGCATCAGCAGTATGCACGTCATGTACCTCGCTGGATGCTGTGTGCTGTGCTCCTTGGAGACTAAGCAGCAGGGAGTCCCCTTGCGGCATGGCATGCGCCACTCCATGCTGCAGCTTGCAGGAAGCAGCAGCAGCTGCAGCAACAGCAGCAGGCAGCAACAGCAGCATCAACGCACCAGCAACGTGCAGGGTATCAAGATGTATGCTATGCTGCCTCTGGGCAGTGACCTAGACCACCACCAGCAGCAGCAGCAGTGGCTTCTCTGGCAGCCGGCAGGACAGCTCTCTGCATACTGAGTCCTGTTGCGTGCCTGGGTGTCAGCCACAGCAAGCAGTGCAGGCTGGTACAGGGCTGCAGACGTAACAGCAGCAGCAGCAGCAACAGCAAGGGCCTTACAGTGCCTTACATACTGTTACAGGCTGGCGCACTGGCTGTCCTAGTGCAGCATGCAGCTGGCGAATGAAGAAAGGCACGGGCTGCGCAGCACAAGCAGCCGCAGCACGCAAGCAGCCTGCACGATATCGTGCTGTGCACCACGCTGCCACCAGCGGTGGTAGTGCAGTGGTTGTGGTGCATGAGCGCACGTATGCCAGTCGCCAGCTTTTGCCACACAGTTGGCTACACTTACAACAGCATGTACAGCAGCAGCAGCTGCTGTAGCATATCAAACAGCTTGTTGGCGTTGCATGGTGTTTTCGTGCTGCCCGTTGTATGCAGCAAAGCATACAATTGCACTTGCCTAACTTCCATGGTGCATGGCGGCAGCGGCAGCGGCTGCTGCAGGAGCAGGAACAGCAGCCAGCTTGCAGGAGGTGACAGAGCAGGGTGCAGAGCAGCTGCAGCCCCAAGTACCAGCACTACCTGGCGTGTTGCAGCCGCTGTGCGGCGTTGCTGACCGCAGCATGCAAGGTGCATGATGCACCCGCCGGTGCTGGCAAGCAGTACGCAACACGGCACCACCGCCACCACCACCACCAGCAGATCACCGCGTCTGCCAGCAGGCAAGACCTTTGCAGCAGCGCGATCCTCCGTCGGGGCCTGCGGCAGGAGCATCAGCCACATCACAGCGACAGACAGCGCCTGCTGCAATGACCCAACAGCAGAAGCTCTGCAGCTTGCAGGGACAGCATGCCGTGCACATTGCAGCTGGTCTTTCGCTTGAGCAGTTCAGTGGCTGGATCCAGGCCGGTAATGCATGCGCCTGCTGGCACACTTCAGTCACTAACGCTGGATTAGCCTGACCAGAGCCCCATTAGCTGTGGCAGCAGCAGCAGACGCACGTAGCTCAGCTAAATGACAGCAGTGACAGCCCAGCAGTAACTGGCTGGGCGGTTGAGAGACAAGACGGCCAGGTGCGAAATGCAGGTGTGGGCTCTGCTGTACTGCTGGCCGTTTCAGCTTGCGTGGCGAACCCTAGATAGGACTTGACACAGCCGGCACGCGTTGTACAGCTGCAGCCACTACATTCATTGCAATGAATCTGGTTGTGGGTTGCTGTGCATGTGCACTGCTGTGGGAAGCTGATCTTTTGAGGCCTGTTTTGTCACAAACAGTATGCATGCAGAGCATTTGCGTGCAGAGTATGCAGCACTGCCATCTGGGTTGAATGTTGTGTCTGCTGCCAGCTTCCGTACGGTATGGGGGCGAGCTCGACTGGTCATGAGTGAGATCCTCACAGCAGTTGGCTGGGTGTTCTAGCAGGACTCTAAAGACTGATGCAGAGCATCTGCATGCAGTGTATGCAGCACTGCCATCTGGGTTGATTGTTGTGTCTGCTGCCAGCTGCCAACCCAGGTGTTGGGTGCCTGCACGTGTGCTGTAGCCGGTCATCCGTCTCATTGCTTTGGTTGGGGATTTGTCGAGGTTTCTGTTGGATATGAGCACTTTTCCTCGCCTGTGAACACCAGACCCACCTGCGCAGCACGCCTCATGCTGGTGGCGATCCGGGGCAAGATATCAATTGGATACTTATGACTGCAGCCGTGCGCCGCTTCTTTCCCCCGCAACCATGAACAAACTGACCCGTGAATACAAACGCGCCTTGACTTTGCGAAAGCATGCAACCTGACTGGCAAGACCGTATCGGGATAGGAAATATCTCACCAAATCTAACTGTTACACAGTTTGCTGCGAGCGAATTTCCTCAGCCAGTGGTGCAACAGAACTCAGCATTATGCGCGCAATATCAATCTGATAACCTTTCTGACATTTACAGAGCGTTTCAGGACAACTACATCCGGCGCGAGAGCCAGTCACCGTCCACGCAGCAGCACGCGACGGACCCACAACAAGTCGCTTTACACGCGTTTTGAATACAGTTTTGGTTCAGCTACTGTGGCAGGGGTGAGCAGAGGAGCAAATATCGCAAACTATCTTGTGTGATACCTTCGCCTCTTGTGGGCCGGACAGCTTACGCCAGCGCGTCAGCGCCTTGATTCTGCCAGGATTAGACTTGATGCATCGTTTTAAGCAGAGCTTCAAGACAGCAACACTGCATGCAGCAGGGCCCAGGTGCAGGCAGCTCAGCAGTGGACATGGCCACAGCAGGCCTGGCGAATGCGAGAAGTGGTTCATGACGCTATCAGTGCCTGGATGAGGCCCCATGGGAGCCCTGCAGGGCATGCAACATCAGATTGGCGGCCTCCGTGTGTCCGCATGGCAGTGTGTGGCTTCCTTCGATCCTGCCGCAGCGCCCTTACAGCAGTCGATTTTATCCCCAGACGTCAGATCTGTTTGATGCGTGGTAGCGTAGCACTTACGGTACTCGGTTGATGAGGTGCGGTTGCATGTCCTCCTTGCTGTTGCCCCTCTCTGCCTGCAGGTCAGCACCATCTCACTGAACTGAAGATGGCTGCTCGTGATGAAGGGTGACAGTTATATCGGCAGTGAGGTCAAAGTTGCAGAGCTGGAAGACGACCAGGACCAACAGCAGGCTCAGCAGACAGCAGCAGCACATGCCAGTGCAGGTGCGGTGGCAGCGCAAGCGCGGTTGTGCCTCTGCCATCATTGGCGTGTTTCAGCAACACTAAGCAACTGCCTGGACACAAAATGAACTTTCTGTTGAAGCTTGTTACATTTTGCAGCCGCACATGCCAAAGCAATCGGTGCGCTCACAAAGATGCGCTGCTGCCTGCACATTTCACATCTGTGTACTTTGCACATGTTGCTGAGCACTTGCCCCGTGTCACATCCAGGTCTCTTCAAAGCGTCGCACTGCCTCTGCGCTTGTATGTTGCAGGCACGGCACCTGTATCTGAGCAGCACCACGGAGCTGCAGCTGCTGCCAGCAGCCAGCCTGAGGCTGCAGGCAGGCAGCAGCTGGGCCAGCAGCAGCAGCAGCACTTAACACCTGAGCCGCAATCAGAACACAGCCCGCAGCAAGCAAGCCCTGCTGCAGCTGACAACAATGGCAGCGGCAACAGCACGGCAGCAGGCAGCAAGCGCGGCTCTGCGCAGCTCTCCCAAGAACCAGAGCAGCAGCTAGAGCCTTGCCCACAGGATGCAGCAGCAGGAGCAGCTGGTACAAGCAGCGGCAACGCATCGCCACGCATGATGGAGGCAGACACTGCTGCGCCACCAGCAGTTCTGCTTGACGGTACATCAGCCAGCAAGCGGCAGCGGCTGGCAGCAGCAACAGCAGACTGGCAAGCAGCAGCAGCAGCAGGGGCTGGCACGCACTCGCCAGCACTGCACCTGCATCACCATCCGCAGCAGTTTGATGCAGCACCGCAGCTTCAGGAGCATCTTTCAGCAGCAGTAGCAGCAGCCGGCCCGCCAGTGGTGTCCGCTGCCGCAGCTGCTGCAGCGGCAGCAGCAGCAGCAGGCAACCTGCTGCTGCCGCCAGGTGCGCAGCTGCCTGGCTGCTTCCCGCAGCTGCTGGCAGCGTCAGCGGCAGCACACAACAATGCTGCCAGCATGCCGCTTGGGCTGCCAGATGCGAGTGGCCTTGTGACAGCAGGGCCAGGCCCACCGCCAGCTTTGCTGCCTCCTGCAGTGCCCAGTGCTGCTGCTGTCCTGCAAGCAGCCCACCACCTGCCGGGCCTGCCAGTTTCCTGGCCCAGCAGCAGACCTGTGCTGGGCTTGCCAGGCAGCACCATACAAGCAGCAGCAGCGGCTGCAGCGGCAGCAGCAGCAAACGCCACCCGCGCAGCGATGGGCCAGGACCCCACGCTTGGGTGGACGCCGGCCATGGCAGCAGCAGCGATGGTGGCAGCAGCAGGCGCGCACGAGGGTGCGGCAGTCACAGCAGCAGGTGCAGCAGCAGGCGGTGTGGTGCCGCGGCGGCACGGCCACCACCATGCAGCGCGCGGCAGGCGCCACAAGCCTGCTGCTAAGGACGAAGACATCAGCAGCCGGCAGGGCAGCTTGCGTGTGCTGGGCAGTGCGTCTGTTGGTGGCGCCACCAAGGGGGTGTCTGCTGAGCTGTCAGATGCAGCGCAGCCGGCCCCAGCAGCATCAGCAGCAGACGCAGCAGCACTGGGGCAGCCAGGCTTCCTGGCTCTGCTGCCTGGCGAGCAGCATCAGCAACAGCAGCAGGGTCAGTCTGGGCTGTGTGACCCGCTGCAGCAGCTGCTGCAGCAGCTTGGCAGGGCACCTGCTGCTGCGGCAGTCGAGAGCGAGCAGCAGGAGAACGACGCATCCGCGGCTCCGCCGGCAGCAGCAGCAGCAGTGCCAGCGCCTGGCACAGCAGCAGCAGGTCGTGGCGGTGCTGCCGCAGGCATCAGCAGCGGCCCTGCAGCAGCTGAGGTGCAGGGTTTGGTGGATGAGGCACCTCGGGGCTCATCAGACATGCTGACTGACGAGCCAGAAGCAGAGCAAACACCGCCACCAGCTGCAGCAGCAGAGGCAGTCGGCACGCCTTCTGCAGCAACAGCACATGCTGCAGGCCTGCAGGAAGCAGGTTGTGCACCAGCAGCAGCAGCTGAAGCTATGGAAGGAGTGGAACAGCAATGCGGGGCCGTAGCAGCATTCACAGGTGCTGAGGGTGTGGCTGCAGCTGCCGGCAATGGCAGCGGCAGCAGCGGCACCAGCAGTGGGGAGCTCAACACTGATGAGCTGTCACGGCAGTTCCAGGAGCAGCAGCTGCGGCAGCAGCAGCTGTGCTTGGCAGCTCTGGGCCCAGCAGCAGCAGCAGCAGCAGTAGAAGGCTCGCCGGGTCCAGCAGTTGTCCCAACAGTTGCTGGCACCACTGCGACTGGCGCTACTACGCTGGACAGGCCAGGCAGCACACCACAGCAGCAGCAGTTGTCAGGCTTGCCTGCGCACTGGCCACCTCTCAGCCTGCATCAGGCGCTAGCCACTGCTGCGAATGCTGCTGCGCTGCCTCTGGTTGGCAGCGGTGTGCCAGCAGCAACGGCAGCAGTTGCGGGCCTGCAGCTGCAGTTGGCACAGCCCTCTGTGCTACCCCTGCCTGGTGATGGCAGCGGCAGCGACCCTCTTCAGCAGCAGCAGCAGGTGAACATGGAGGGGCTTCAGCAACTCATGGCAGCAGCTCACCAGCAGCAGCAGCAGCAGCAAGCTGCTGCCGCAGGTGGTTGCCCTCGCTCAGGCAACAACGCCTCCATGCTGGCAGCAGCAGCAGCAACAGGTGGCGCCGTCATGCCACCCTGCAGCACCCAGCAGCAGGCCAGCCTGCCGCTGCATATGTCAGCCGTGCCGCATGACCCTGCAGCTGCTGCAGCAGCAGCCGCAGCCAACTGGGGCATGCAGAACCCTGCGTGGCGTGCTCCCTGGTCAGCAGCAGCCAATGGCAACGGCCACCCAGCGCATGCAGCACACATCGCTCGGGCACCTAACGCAGGAGCTGTGCCGAACATCAGGGGTCTGCCGCTACCTCCCAACGCGGCAGCTGCAGCAGCAGCAGCACACCTGCCGCCGCTGCTGCCTGTGCAGGTGCCTCCTGTGCACCCCGTTGGACCTGGCAGCTTGATTCCTGTTGCTCCTGTGCTGGGCCAGCACGCACCGCCCCGCGCACCAGAGCCTGTGACGCCCGCTGAAGCAAGCATGACGTCAGCTGCAGCACGCCTGCAGCAGCTGCAGCAGCACGAGGCAGCAGCAATGAGCCCCAGCAACGTCACAAACACAGATCTGGCAGCAGCTGGTGAGGCAGCAACTGCAGAGACTGAGCTGACACTGCGTGAGGTCAGTCAGCAGCTGCAGCAGCACGTGGACCAGCAGCAGGCAGCAGCAGCAGCGGCTGCAGCAGACCAGCAGCAGCAAGTTGATGTAGCTATGACTGATGCAGATGCTGCGTTGCGGCGCGACAATGCAGCAATGGCTGCTGCTGCTGGCGAGGCTCTGGCAGCGTTTGCAGGAGCGCAGGCTGCTGCTGCTGCCGGCTTTGCAGGGCTGGCCAGCTCTCCTGCTCGCGCAGCACCAATGCAGCAGTTGGGTCAGCAGCTGGACAACCTGGCTGTGCCTGTTGCAGCTGCATGGCTGGGTGCGCAGCAGCCTGTTGTGCAGCTGCCTGGTCAGCAGCAGGACTGTCAGGAGCTGCTGCTGTCAGCAAAAATGCAGGAGGCAGCTCAGCAGCAGCAGCAGGCTGTTAAGGATGCTGCAGCAGCTGCAGGTGACTATGCTGCAGCTGATGGCACCACCACCCAACAGCAGCAGCAGCAGCTAGGCAACAGTGGCCGCAGCACCAGCACAGCAGAGCAGAGCTCCGGGGGTGGCGGCAACCAGGCCAGCCAGCCCAATCAGCAGCAACCTCAGCAGCAAGGCAGCGGCAATGGCAGTGGCAGCGGCAACGGCAGTGGCAGCGGCCAGACAGCAGATCCTGCTATGGCGGCTGTAGGTACATCTGCAGCTGCAGACAGGCCGTCGGCGCTACTGCCTCCCCCGCCTCGACAGCCAGGCATCAGGACACCCCACAACCCCAACCCTGCAGCACAGCAGGCAGCTGCAGCAGCAGCTGCCGCGATTGCAGACGCCAACAATGCAGCTGTAGCGATCGCAGCGGCGGCTGTGGCTGTAGCAGCGAACGCGGCAGCGCATGCCGTGGCTGCGACAGGCGGCTCTGGCACAGCGCAGAGCACCGGCACGCACCTGCTGGGTTACACGCAAGGTGGCTCGGGGGGCAATGGCTCTGGTGGTACTGGCGGCAGTGGCAGCAACGGCCTGCTGGGTTCAAACCTAGTTGCCAGCAACGGCCTAATCGGCAGCAATGGTATGGGCTCTGGGTCGGGTGCTATGGGGTCAGGCACAGCTGCGATGGGTTCAGGGTCTGGTGGTGCTGGTTCAGGGCCTAACGGCAGCCAGAGCGAGCCTGCTCAGCTGCCAGCAAGTGCTGCAGCTGCAGCAGCAGTGGCAGCGCAGCAGCAGCTGCTGCAGGCGATGTTTCCTGCAGGCACGGCTGGCGTCGGGTTGTCAGCTGCAGCAGTGCCTAGCAGTGTGCCGCTGGGTGGTGCAGCAGGATCTGCAGCAGCAGCAGCAGCAGCAGCGTCATGTGCACAGGCAGCTGTGGGTGAGCTTCAGGGCTTGCCTCTCAGCAGTGCTGCGATGATCCAGGCTGTGCAGATGCAGCTACAGCAGCAGCAGCAGCAACATCAACATGCATCTTCCGAGCCTATGGTGCAGAGCAGTATGCTGCCTCCGCCGTCAATGCCTGCGGGGCAGCAGCAGCAGCACCATCAGCTAGGGTTTGGGCATGGCTTCGAGCAGCAGCTGCAGCAGCACCAGCAGCAGATGCCGCCAGCAGCGCTGCCGCCCGGCATGCTGCAGCAGCTAGAAGGGCAGTTAGGCCGCCGCTCCCCGGCTCCCAACGCACAGCAGATGCTGCAGCAGCAGCAACAGCAGCAGCAGGTCATGTGGTGGCAGCAGCAGCAGCTGCTGCTTGCGCAGCAGGCGTATCAGTGGCAGGCAGGCCTCAACCAGCAGGCAGCACTGCTGCAGCACCTGCCGGCAGCTGTAGCAGTGATGGGCCTGCAGGGTTTGAACCAGTGGCAGGGCTTACTGGGCCAGCCTGCAGGATCCCAGTGGCAGCCGCAGCAGCAGATGCAGCAGCAGGCTGTTGCTGCAGCTGCAGCAGCCGGCAGCATTGCGGCCGCAACGCAGCACCACCTGGCGCAGCTGCACCAGGCGGCTGTGCAGCACCCTGAGCAAGCTGGCGTCGTGATGGCTGCTGCACAGCCGGCAGCAATGTGTGCGGCTGCTGCAGCAGCAGCAGCTGCAGCTGCCGGTGTGCCTGTTATGGACAGTGGGGGCCTTCAGGGAGAGAACATGGTGCTGCAAGGGTTGGGTTTAGGGCTTGGGGGTTCAGGCGGTGCAGCAGGCCAGACTGATGCAGCCGGCGGTGCAGCAGATGGTAGCGCTGGTGGCGCAACCGCCGGCAATGGCAGTGGCGGTACCGGAGGTGCTACTGGTGGTGCTACCGGCGGTGGGTCAGGCAACGGCAGCAGGGGCAATACAGGCGGTACAGGCAACGGCAGCGGCGGTACGGGTCGTGGCAGTGGCGGTACGGGTGCCACACATCGGACACATGGCACTGGCGGTACGGGTGGGACAGGCGGTACGAATGCAACGTACGGGACAGGTGTTATGAACGGCTCGGGTGGTGCCAGCTGGGGCTTGAAGGGCAGCAACACAGTTGGCCTCATGGGGTTGACCAGTGGAGGGTACGGTGCAGCTGGCAGCAGCTGGGCTGCTGCCAACTACAGTGGGGCAGCGCCAGTATCCACGCCTGGTGTGCAGCATTATGCAGCGCACATGCTGCATGCTGCTGCTGGCCAGCATGGCTACAGCAGCCACTGTGCCGAGAACACGCCTGGGCTGGGCACGATGCCACCTTCAGTATCGCAGCAGCACATGCGGCCACACATGCATATGCACCCGCACATGCAAGAGCAGCATCACAAGCCACAGAATGCAGCTGCACAGGCAGCCGCAGCGCACCAGCAGCAGCAGTTCCTGCAGCAGTGCCACTCGCTGATGCAGCACAAGCTTCAGCTGCTGCAGCACCCTGGCCACCCCAGCCAGGCTGCTGCGGCAGCAGCAGCTGCAGCTGCTGCCGCTGCTGCTGCTGGCCACACTGGCATTCGGGGTCACATCCCGCTGTCGGCTGTGCAGCCACTAGCAGTTCAACACGCACAGCAGCAAGCAGCGCAGCAGGCAGTGCAGCTGGCAGCACAGCAGCTGACATCGCAGCCAGTACTGCCAGTACCACCTGCAGCAGCAGCAGCAGCTGGCCAGGGGTCTGCGCACCAGAGCCTGTCTGGGCAGCCGCTGTCCCTTCAGAACCTGTTATGGTTGCAGCAGAATGCGGCTTCAGCGGTGCAGCACTACCAGTCGCTGCAGCAGCAGCAGATGCGCTGGTACCCTAGCGAGGTGCAGCAGAGCCAGCAGCAGCACCAGCATCAGAATGCACCCATCCTGGATACAGCTGCACTCAACGCGTGGCTTCCCAGCAGCCTGCCAAACGCTGCAGCAGCAGACACCTTGGCCGCTGCAGCAGCGGCAGCAGCAGCAGCCGCAGCACATGCCAGCGCTGTAGCTGACGCAGACGCAGGTGGCACAACTAATGGCAACGGCGGCGGCGGCAGCGGCGGCAGCAACTATCCTGGTGCAGCAGCAGGCGGCGGCGGCGGTTACACCAGTGGCGGCAACATTGCGAGCAGCACATGGATGCCCAGCAGTGCCTTCCAGGCACCTGCACCAGTCAGTGGCCCACTCAGCATGTCAGTGCCGCAGCAGCTGCTGCCAGCCAGTGCGGCAATGCTGGGCTTGCAGCACCCCCCCAGCAGCCAATGCATGCCAGCACCTGGCCATATGGCGCGTGTGCTTCCGCCCAACTCCCTAGCAGCACTTGCAGCGCCTGTTGGTGTGCCATTTGCACCGCCGCTGCCTCCAGGCCTGCCTAGCGACTGCCTGCCACTGCCGGCGACAGCAGCGCTGCTACCTGGGACAAGCCCGCTGCCGCTGCTTGGCAGCTACCTACCACCGCTACCAGGCACGACAGGCACTGGCTTCTCACTGCCAGGTGCTGGGGGTGCAACCAGGGCTCCTGGCACTGGCGGCAGCAGCGGTGGTGGCAGCTTGCTAGGGTTGCCTGGCTTGCTGCCTCCTATGAGCAGCGGCCTTGCAGCAGCAACAGCAGGGACGATGCCGTCAGTGCTCCCAGGTGGTCCAGGCAGCAGCAGCATGCTCGCAGCGGCAGCAGCAGCGGCAGCAGCCGCAGTCAATGCCGGCGTGCCTAGCAGTACCGGTGGTTTAGGGTACTGGCCGTCAGGTCTCAGCACAGCAGCGATGGGCCTTGCGGCACATGACCTGCTGCCTGCTGCTGCGATGCTGCAGCACATGATGCCGAACACAGCGTGGGCAGAGCTGGGTGCACAGACGGCTGCATGCTTCCACGCTGGCCTCAGCCCGGCACTGTACTGGCAGTACGTCACTGCAGCCGCACTACTAGCGCAGCCGCCCAACAGTGCAGCGATGGTGAATGCTGCGCGTGCCTACCACTACTTCCAGCAGTACCTGAACCCCAACATGGTGTCAGACTGGCTGGAGGACCGCACCCCGAGCCTGGCTAGCTCAGCTGCGAGTGAAGAAAGTGCCAAGGAGAGCCCCAACGTTGAACGCGGTGACCATGTGTCAGAGGCAGTCGACGTAGGCATAGATGATGAGGAATGCGGCACGGCACAGCAGCAGCAGCAGCAGCGGCACCACACAGCTGCAGCAGCAGCAGTCAAGAAGAGCCCAGCAGCAGCAGCAGCAGGTGGTGAAGGCAGCGATCAGGCGGCTGCAGCAGCATCCCAGCAGCAAGCCGCGCTGACTCCTGTGCACCACCACACGCATGGCAAGGGTGCACTGGGTGTTGGCGTGCCAGGCGCAGCAGCTGCCGCTGCTGCTGCTGGTGGTGGCCGGATAGCTGGCCGCAAGCGGCACGCTGCAGAGACAGATAGTGAGCAGGATGAGGCTAGCAGCAGGCGGAAGTATCAGTAGCAGCAGCAGCAGCAGCAGCCATTGTAGGGTTGTGTGTTGCTGCTGTGTGCTTGCTGTTGGGTGTGCTGGCCTGCCCCGATTGCCATCTGTTCTGTCTGAATCTTTCATTGTACTTGATCGTTAGTAGTGTTGGCGTGGGTGGGGTTTCAACTGTGTCATTTGTGGATGAGGCAACGAAATCAAGCGCACAGCACGTGATAGTGTGGCGGCTTTTTAACCGTGCGCAGCGGTGGTTTATGACCTGGATGACAGCCTGAGTGCGCTGTGAGTAGTGATGGCGCCGTGCTTGTGCTTGCTGTATGTGCTGTGCAGCAATCATGGGCATTGCCGCATCGCTGCCACCTGTGTGTTCTGCTGCGTTGTGGCTGCAGCTGAGCAGTATCTTGTGACTTGGTGCCTCACTTGCTGCCTCACTAGCAGCAGCAGCAGCAGACACACTTCTGTTGTGCATTCTGCATGGCTGTGAGTAGGGGTGTTTGCAGGTTGTACTATGGGGGTGGTGGCCTGAGCTGGTCGCTTTGTTGGCAGCTGTGTTGGCTGTTCTGTTTGTTGGCGTCTGTCGGGCTTGGTGTGCTTGCACCAGCGTTATGTTGTACGTACAGTTTGGTTGTATGGTGCATCCGTTTCATTCTATCAGGATTCTGGCCGCCTTGCAGCTGCACTCCTGCAGTTGACGCATAGGCAACATTCAGCTGGCTTGGTCGCAGTGTGTGCAACAGGCATGCGCTGTGTTTTTGCATGTACTCCAGTGCATGGACTTCCTCCTACGCATGGGGCATATGCATGTCAGGCTGCATGCCTTGTGTCTGATGTCTGGTGTATGTGTTTCTCTGGTACGCCGCATTGGCAGCTGTACAATGCTGTGATGGCAGGTCTGTGTGGCCTGGCCCTTTTTAAGGTTCAGTGGCGAGGCAGGTTGGGCCTGGTGCGGCACAGCAGTTACGCGTAGTCAATACACCGCACATGCTTGCTGCCGTGTGCTGTGCGGTGCTGGCTTACGCATTGCTGTTTGTTGCTTGCATAGCGTCAACTACGCACTGGCCCGTTGGTGAAATTAGGTCCTTGTGATTTACATCTTCGTGGTTGCTGCTGTCTGGGCAGTGCTGTTGTCACTCGGTGCCGCACATGTGTGCCGCCAAGAAGCTGCTACCACTTCCTAGGGTGGCGAACAGCAGTACTGTATGTTACCAACAGTTATGACACATGCATCTCTTTTCTGCACAGCTGGCAGACTCGGGATGCAACTGCAGTGCATGGCGCGTATGCAGGCTTGGTGTGCAAGGTGTCATCATTGCACATCCGGGCAAGGTGAACTAGTCCTAGTGCTGACACATCATCCTAGTAGCCTGTTACAAACACATTGCTTACAATCCCAGCTAGAAGTAGTCTGTGTGGTTTGCGTGAGGTGTTAGTGCTACGCTGATCTGCGCAGCTGGTGCCTCACATGTTATGTGCATCAGGGTGGTGTGTGGCGTACTTTCCGAGGCGCGTTGGGTGGTTTTGTTCTCAACAGTTTGCATACCTGGTGCAACTGCAGATGGTGACGTACCTTACACATGCGGCAGCTTGCATCTGTAGCTGGTGGCCTGTATCTCCAGCTCTAGAGCAGGATGTGCAGCTGCCACTGCTGCATGGCATGTACTGCTGCATGACTCGAGTGTGGTGGTGGTGTGGATGGTGGTAGCAGCTTGGACCACACTCCAGCGCATATGGTATGTGGTGGTGTGTTTGGTGTGTTTACAAGGTCACACTGTTGTTGTTGGTGGTGGTTTCAACTTGTGGTGGAGGGATGCATTGCCCGGGCCCTAGCAAGGCAAGCATCAGGTGTGCTGCTGTATTGTCCCATTGCGCTCAGTGATGCCGCACTGACGCGCATTTGGGTCCATACAGTTGCATGTGTGGGCAGTTGCATGCGTGGGGGTTCAGCGGTGAAGGATGCCACAGCAGGTAAAGCCCGGCAAATTTGCAGTTCAACTACAGACATGGCGGAGGTGGTCATACGTGTTGCGCCGTCTGTAGCTGCGTTGCAAATGTGTTGGTTGTGCTTCATGGGCATGTGCGCTTGACAGCACATGCAGGCGCAAGGTGACTGCTGCGCAGCATGCACTCACGGCTGGCGGTGGGTGCTGCTGTGCGGCACACGGAGGATCAACTGGTGTATGACATTGTACACCAGGTCTTTTGCTGCCTGGATTCTGTTATGAAGGTGTGTTTCTGTGCGGTATCTGTACTGTTGATACCTTGTCAGCGTTTTGTCAGCCCATGCAACTCTAGTGCACTGTCATTGTAGAAAACTGTCATTTTGAAGGAACATTTGTGTCGTCAGCTGGCCTGGAAGCATATGCTTCTGGGCGCACTGTGTTATACACACACGTTTGTAACTTGTTATTGTGAGCCAGCATGTGTTCCTGCAAGCCCCTTGCACCTGCTTCCCTTGTATAGGGAGCAATGCGCTGTGCAGGGCGTGTCGTATCATGCAGGAGACCTGGCCACAGTCTGGTGTGCGGCAGAGCACTGAAGATTCCGATGTTTGTCCTTGTCGCATGTTGTGGTTTCTTTGTCATTCTTCTGTCAGGCAGTTGTTATAACAGCCTGTACACATGCCGTTGTGGCCAGCTGGTGCACAGGCAGCTGGCTGCGTATTCAGCCCCTTCCTTCAGGTGACTTCAGTGCGTCTGTACGCTTGCATAACATGCCCGCTTCCCATTCCTGGGAATCCAAGGGTAATGTACGTGCAGCTGACATTTCGGTATGACACTGCATGGTATGCAGTGTGGATTGCATCGAGTCAGGATTTAGCAGTACTGGTTAGCATCCTGTGCAATCCGTTGTTGTAGGCATGCTTGGTTGCATCGCCACCTCAAATTGGCCGTCCTCCATCTAGGGCGGCCCACTGGACAGGCAGACTGTTATTAACATGTTAGTGACAGTTACTATGAGTACTGTTGGGCCAGTGTGATGCTGTTGAGCCACAGTGCGTAGGCTCGACAGAAGGCCCAGCAGGGATCTGAGCATGAGGGGGGTCAGGTTGTTGGTGCTGTTTGGACTGCGTGCACAGAGCGTGCAGTTGTGACTTTGCACTCGCACAAGCCACGCCGGTCGCAGACAGCCTAGCATTTGTTGTTGGGCGATACATGCTGCTGGTGCAGCGGCTTGTGTGTTGCTGCCTCAGAGGAGCTGCATGTGTTGTGAATATATGACACTTGACGCAGCAGGGTGAGAGCAGCAGCGGGGTGCATGCCTGTCGCGTGTCATCGTGAGAGGTGGCCAAGTCATATTGTTATAGCATGGGAGGAAGATTCAAATCCAACAGGTCCCTGGGCTGTGGTTTTGCAAGGCTGTACTCTGTGAGAGTCAGTGAGTGCTGGCACACGAGGGCATGTTGGCACATGCTGTGTGTGGGCCTGCATGCACCTTGTAGATTGCTGTTACTGGCGTGCATGACAGTTGATGTGTGCTGTTGCAAGCAAGCATTTGCATTCTGCATGTCTGGTTTCCGCCTGGTGCGGTTAGGCTGGCCTTGTTGACAGCACATTGGGATGCGGTGAAGTCTGCTGTGGTGTTGCATGGGCTTTAGAACTGTTTTACGCGCAAACGCTGACGTGTAACAAGCATAAAGATAGTTTTCTTCATTGGTTGCAGGTGCTGATGCATCAAACCTAGCGCATAAGCCCTTTTGCAGTACTGCTGGACGCGCCTCTGCGTAGGCTTGGCAGGACAGGAACCCTGGGGCCTGATCAGGTCAAACCCGCCGGGTTCAGTGAAGTTGACCCAGCCCTGATTGCCAGCCAGGGCCTGCAGGAAGGATACCAGTGGTGCATTTGATCTAGTCTACAACCCTGGAATCGCGATGTGCAGAAATCATAATCAAGCAGATCAAGCCTGGCACAGCGCTTGTGGTGCATCCGGATTCATCAACCGCAACGCTTACCAGTGGTGCGGACAGTTGCGTGTGCATGAGCCTGTAGATTTTGCATGAGCAGTGTCACCAGCGACGTGTGCAAAGGGGGGAGTTTATCTGCTTTACTTGCGTTCATGCGCCTTCAAGTACCGCTACATTCTTTACAGTGTGCCAGGTCACGGTGACCAGATTGGTGCCGGGCAATACTTTCCAGGTAAAGCGCTACCACGGCTTGCGGATTGAAAGCGTTTGTTTCTTTGACATACATATGTCGCGTGCACGTAACTGTCCAGACTGCCACCTTCATGCCATGTCACTTCTGCACGTGTGCAGCAAGCAAGCAAACCCCTCACCTGGTGCCGAAACGCGAACGCAGCCCAAAAGCTGATCATTACATCCATATACCGATAAAGTAAACTAAGTGCTGCGCACTGCCGTTCCTTCGACACTATAGCAGCGTGCTCAAACAGCCAGCTGGGATTTGGTGTGCTGGGCCAGATATGGCCAAACCTGCTCCGCAAACGGGGCTAGGAGGCGGCGATGTAGCTTTTCATCACAATGAGGATGTTTCTAAGAAGGTCATACTAGTCAGCCCCTTCGTCAAAGGGCTTGCAGGTGACCTGCTGCTGCACTGCTGCTGTTGCTGTTTGCTGCAAAGCCTGCACCACTGTGTAACACCTTCTGCAGATGCTGTACGCACTATATTGAATTCTAGTACATAGGCAGGAGGTGCGCTGGGTTGCATGCTTGCTCCTTGACAGTGCTGATACCGCGCCAGTTTTACAGCCCAGTGCACTGCTCTGTGATGCCAAGCACATGAAGCACCACCTACTCCCGCTCCTTGACTTGCATCAAAGCTTGCCGCTTTTGCTGCTGCTGTTGCGCTGGCCAGGCTCCATGGGTGGCACGATTGAGGCGTGCTGCCTGCAGCCCATTGACGTCATCAAGACGCGCCTGCAGCTGGACAAGGTCGGCAAGTACAAAGGTGACCCCAGCAGCAGCAGCAACAGCAGCAGCAGCACCAAGAGGGCACAAACAGCATAATGTTTCACTGGCACAAGTGGCAGCAGAACCAGCAGCAGGATGAATGCATCATTAGCAAAGCTTTTTAGTAGTACAGGAAGCAGATGCAGGGGCAGCGGCAGCATCAGCACCAGCATCAGCACCAGCAGACAAAAATATGTAAGGAATAATTTAGATAAGTAGGCAAGTTCAGCGCGCAGCAACAGGATCCAGGAGGAAGCCAGCAGCACCAGCAGCACTGAAAGTAGCCGGCTAGCACCACCAGCAGCAGCAGACGCAGCGGGAACAGGAAGGGGGGAAGCAGCAGCAGTGCAAGCTGCAAAAACAGCACCATTGACAGGGAGCACTGGACAAGTGTGCGCAAGTTGCAGCGGGTGTGGCTGTCAGTCCTTGCACTGCAGCGCATGATGCATTGCACTGATGGCAGCTGCATGCTGTCACAGCAGACAAGTTGGCTTGTGCAGCGATGCAACTGGTGCTGAGGCGAATGCCTGGCAAAGAACACTGATAGGAGAGGGGATGAAGCAGCGCAAACCAGGCCTTTACATACGCCAGCGGCGGCGGCAGCAGCAGCAGCAGCATGTGTGGCGGCAGCAGCAGCCGTAGCCGTGTATCAGATGCAGCGGCAGCAGCTCATGCAGGCCGTGGGCAGCAGCAACAGCACAACTATTTGAGTGTCATGCGGGTATGTCATGCGGGTCGCACACTTATCTGCTCCTGCCTTACTGGTTGCCTATTTGCCTGCCTGCAGCCAGATAGATGCCTGCAGGCATTGTTGATTGCGGCAAGCACCTACTGACTAAGCTTCAGCCTGCTCTGCACAGCTGTTAGCCCAAGTCCATTGTCTGACCAACTGCTGCATGTGCACCTGCCTGCTTGCCTGTCTGCCTGCAGGCATTGTCGACTGCGGCAAGCAGGTGGTCAACGAGGAAGGTGTGCGCGCACTCTGGAAGGGCCTGACACCTTTTGCAACGCACCTCACGCTGAAGTATGCGCTGCGCATGGGATCCAACTCCATGTACCAGGTGACGCTGCGAGCATTGCTTCGTCTTGTTCTTTATATCATCGCTCATCTGCATGCTGGAGCCGGCTGCCGCTGGACCCTGACTCTACGTGTATACCACACATCACTTTGATCATCAGTCTGTGCTGCATGCTTGCTGGGCATGGTGGATTGACTCACTCAGAGCAGGGATAACACAGCTGCTGTCGCTGTGCAAATCGGTGATGCGTGCTAGTGTCTGCCACCCCTCTGCCTGTGCTGCTGCATTGCACTCCTCTGTACTTGATTCCAATTTGTGTTGCGTGGGTATGGTGGATTGTTGACATCGCCCCTGCCTTCTTATTGCTCATGCTGGCTGCCTGCTTATGCTGTATCTCCCTCATGCTCTTATCAGAGCGTGCTATGTGACAGAGACGGCAAGCTGAGCGATGGTGGGCGGCTGGCGGCTGGCTTTGCTGCCGTCATCACAGAGGCACTGCTGATCGTGACAAACTTCAAAGGGTAATTTGATGACGTCACGCTGAGCGGGCACCCTGCTGACATTGCCCCTGCCTTCTTCCTGCACATGCTGCCTGCCTGCTTGTGTTGTCTGCCCATGCTCCTACTACAAGAGCGTGCTACGTGACAGGAACGGCAAGCTGAGCGATGGTGGGCGGCTGGCGGCTGGCTTTGCTGCTGGCATTACAGAGGCACTGCTCATTGTGACGCCGTTTGAGGTGGTCAAGATCCGGCTGCAGCAGCAGAAGGGCCTGGCCTACGACAAGCTCAAATACCACGTGAGTGCTGCTGCGGGTGCTGACTCAGACGCCATCACAACCACTGCCTGCTGCAGCGTGTAAAGGCTTCTGCAGCTGCACCACGCTTGGAACACGCGTGGACCACGCGCCACTGAAAACCCTACATTTCTGCAAATGGAGAGTGTGAGGTGTGCTGCTACGAGTGCGCCTGCATCAGTGAGTGCTGCTGTGTTTCTACAGCTGCACACCATAACTGGAGCAGCGGGTGCTATGAGCAGGCAGCAGCCATGTGGTCCAACAGGTCAGCACACTTTTTGCGAGCTGAAAAGCAGAAGCTGTATGCATCTATACAACAGATATGTACTGCTCCAAGCCACAGTGTAGCCATAGCAGCAGGTGTTAAACCACTAGTATACTGCCGGGTTGCGGAACTATGTGGTTACACATGACTATCTCATGGACGCTTGCTCACTCACTGCAGAACCCTATGCACCATGCCAGCACCATGCTGCTTCGGGGGGGGGGGGCTGGCGGGCATGTTGGACAGTGCTAGACTAACCCCCAGCTCTGCCCAGAAAATGGTGTTTGTGCCCCCCTGCAGGATCCCATCCACTGCGCGTCCACCTTCCTGCACGAAGAGGGCCTGCACGGCATGTGTTTATAACCCCAACTATGTTTCAGCTGGCACCTCAAAACTTATGTAGCAGACCTGACCCAGCAAAGGTTATGTTTTTGACACCCGTGTGCCTTTTCACGCCGTGCAGAACCCCATCCACTGCGCGAGCACCAGCTTTTGATCCATGCACCTTGTTCTGCCCTGCATCCCGTCACTGCGCGTCCACCTTCCTGCACAAAGAGGGCCTGCGGGGCATTTAGAATGTCACCTTGCAACACCCACTTTGAATCTGTGGATGCCTTTGCAGCACAATCACCCAGCAAACACATTGGTGTGCCTTGTCTGCCGTGCAGAACCCCATCCACTGTGCGTCTACCATCCTGCGTGAGGAGGGCCTGCGCGGCATGTGGAGCGGCGCCACGCCCACCATGATGCGCAACGGCACCAACCAGATGTGCCTCTTCTGGGCCAAAAACAACGTGGACAAGTGAGTGCATGCGTTTTTTCTGTGGAACTTCACTTCAAATGTTGAATGTAGGCAACCTGATGCCCCTTGTGAAGCAGCAGTGTTAACATCCAACATACAGCTGCTCTGCTACATGATGCAGCAGCATTTATGCTCAGCAACAGTGCTGCCAGGCATCCTGATTGCTCGTGAGAAGAGCTGCTGACTGGTAGTGAGTCAAATGCAACACTGCTGCTGCCGCTGCCGCTGCTGCCGTCGCCGCTGCTGCTGCTGCTGCTGCTGCTGGTGCCGCCAGGTACCTGTGGGGCAAGCACGAGGGTGACGGCAAGCAGCTGACAGCAGCGCAGTCCATGACCAGCGGCTTCACAGCAGCCTTCCTGGGGCCAGTCGCAACAGGTGAGGGGTGACGCTTCAACTAGAGGTTGTGTTTCACGCACCATTTGCGTTGCACAAGCATGTACCACTGCCATTGCCAGCGGCTTCACAGCAGCCTTCCTGGGGCCAGTCGCAACAGGTGAGGGGCGAGGGTTCAACTGATTGTGTTGTTTCAACTTGCTGAGCACCATCCATGGGGCGTAAGCATGTACTACAGCACCTACCAGTGGGCAGCTGCAGACGTTGATCAGCAGCTCACATGCTTGCATGTCATCAAAGGCAGCACTTCACAGACGTTGCTGGATTGAGGTCTGTTACTGTGACATCACATGCTGCAGGTCCCATAAACGTCAGCCAAGCAACAGTGCACCACCTGCATCTTGCAGGGTTATCAATGTACCGCATGCACGTCTTCATAGCGGTATCCCTGGTCTCCCTGCCTTAGTCGGTCGCTGCTTTCACACTGTATGCTGCAGGCCCCATGGATGTCATCAAGACGCGCATGATGGCGCAGGGCAAGAAAGGCAGCAGCAGCGTGCAGTACACCAACATGCTGGACGCGCTGGTCAAGATCCCGCAGCAGGAAGGCATCCGAGCGCTATGGAGGGGCCTGCTGCCGCGGCTGATGCGCATCCCACCCGGCCAGGCGATCGTGTGGGCTGTGAGTGACCAAATAACGGGCTACTTTGAGCAGCGGGAGCTGCGGAAACACCCCGAGATCCTAGCAGAGCACCCGGAGCTAGCGAAGAAGTCAAAGGCACACTGAAGGTACATAACAACTGTTACTTCGACCAATATTGATGTCAGTCAGAATGCTGGATGAAGATGGGGTTCAGGGTGGTTGTTCTGTGTGTGGTGACAGGTGCTTACTACTAGTACAGCACTGGGTGCTTGATGCTGCAGCTTATTGCATGGAGAGCGTTAACGTTGCATGCAACGTTGCATGCTGTGCTGGGTGCTTGTATCTGCCAATTGCTTGCTGTGCTGCGAGCGCGAACCAATCATGGTCTCCACCTGAGCTTCTCAATTATGCTCCCAGCATCCGTGCTCGGAGGGAGGCAGGCGCATGTTGCAGTAATGATTATCAAATGTAAGGGCTGCTGCAGGGCAGTACCCCAGGTACCCCTGTCCTGACTGCAGCTGCCTGGCAGCTTTTACTAAAAGCAGTATAGCATGTGCCCTGTTTGTATGTGTTCGGTAATGCATGGCTGCACCTTTCCTTACTCTGTGTTCTCTCTTGTGTTCATGTGCTTCACAGCTTACACGGCCCGAGCTGATACGTGCATGCCGTGTTGCATTGTGCGGCCTTGCTGGTAATTTGTTGAAAGTCACTTCTGGCATACGTTTGGATCTGCTGTTGTTGCTGTTTGAGCTGCATGTTGCTAGCTGAGCATGCTGTTTCAAATAGTTATGATGACGAACAGCGATACTGATACAGCTGTTTGCAGCAGTTCACCCGTGAGCGGGGACAATACTTTCTCAGGCATATCCATCCTTCTGCGATTGTTGCCTAATCTTGTTGTCTTGATAGTGCAGTTGACTCTAGCTGCAGGTGGGAGCAGCCACTGGCTACTGCAGTGCAATGCATAAGCGCAACTGCACGTATGAAGTCAAGTGGATGTGGGTTGGCGGGGCCTAAGGTGCTGCTTGTGCTCCGCGGCTCAGCTGCAGCAGCGTGATGGTGTTGCCACAGTACAATCGTCACGTGTGAACAACGTTGAACAAGAGATGCGCATGCATCTGCACACCCTTGTTTGATGTGTGGTCACTGTGTACTGTGTTGCTGGTCCGTAGCGGTAACCTTGCATCCTCGTCAGTAAAGTATGGCAAGACCTAGCTACCTCCTTTTATCTGATGTACCTGGCCTAGTAACTGTAAGCCTTATTGTTGGTGGCAGACTCTGCGAAGGTCCTCCGGTCGGGCCTATCATGATGTTGCTATCATGATGTATCGCCCTGTACTCTTGGAGGGTTCGAGGTTGTTACAGCGCCTGCTCGTGTGCTCTGCCCAGCATGGACACATGGGGTCACAGGACCTTATGCACGGCATTGTTTTGTTTTACAATGACATTGTAATGTATCGATTCATGCTCACTGCTATCCATTTTGCTTCAAAACGTGTTGCGTGAGTTGGGTGTCGTGTGACCTGCATACACACAGACCACATGAGTGCTACTCCGAAATACGCTTCTCGGGAGTCTAGGCTTGCATTAGACTTCCATGCTTGCCTGCGGGATGAGATGGGCGCACCGGAGAACTGTCGAGTCAGCGTGCTCTCGGAGCCTGCAGGAGTAGTGCCAGATGTGAATGGAATGTCATTTCGATATATATGCTTTGTAAAAGGCAGCCCAGTGGTAGTGCCGGAGCGCTTCCTGGGCACGCAGGCGGAAATGCAACATGTCATCGAGCGTCTCAGCAGCCCGCTGCTGTCAGACCCTTTCATATCGGGCGCGATCCTAGCTGGAATGCCATACAAGCCGCATTTGGATGCGGTGCGAACCGCAGCGCTGGTGGCAGCGCTTTCTGGAGACACGCCTCACCTCGGTCAGGTGTGAAGCGGGATGAGGGGGGCATGCTACCCTGGAAATGGTCAGCTGTGGTGAACCGATGGAACCATGAATGGATATGCATTTGATTGAACACGTGCACAGGGGGTTGCACCCTCCTGTTTGCGCCCGCCTGTATTTGGCACCCTGCGTGGTGCGTACAGGGCGAAACGTGACGCTAAACGCTCAGATGTTCCCATGTCAAGATAGTGATCTTGACCTGGGACTGAGATAGCGTCACTGCTGATTGAACACGGGTACAGGGGGTTGCACCCTCCTGTTTGCGCCCGCCTGTATTTGGCACCCTGCGTGGTGCGTACAGGACGAAACGTGACGCTAGACGCTCAGATGTTCTCATGTCAAGATAGTGATCTTGACCTGGGACTGAGATAGCGTCACTGCTGATGTTGCTCACCAGTGGATGATTGAAAAGCGCTCAGGCTATGCATTTGGATGAGGGGCAAGTCAGCATGCGTGCTGCCTGTGCCCACCCAGTGTCCTGTTGAGCTGTACCCTTCGTGCCTTTTGCTGTTGACCTACAGGTGCTGGCCCCAGCAGCTGGCCAGCCTGCAGTCGGTCAGCCTGTAGCTGGTCAGCCTGCAGCCACAGTGCCGGATGTAGCTGCAGCTGCAGCTGCAGCTGCAGCTGGGGCAGCAGTGGTGACTCCCATTCAGCCAGCCTCCATTGAGCTTGTCAACAGAACTCAGGAGGCATTCATGACGATGGGCAATGTGTTCTTCATGCAGCTGACTGACCACTGCAGTGAACGGCAGTATGAGCCAGAGCCAGCACGTATGGCCAGGCTAAGTAATGAGCTGCAGCAGCGCAAAGCACAGATCACTGAGGATCTGCTGGGCCTCAAGCACACCAAGCTGTTCTGGGACTCAGTGAATGCGCAGCTGTTTGTGCCTGGTGTGGGTGAGGTGCTGCGCGCCAGCAAGCTGGAGGTGTCAGCCCAGCATTTGTCTGCTGCTGCCTGGCATGATCATCATCATCATCATGTTACCCATTAAGCCATAGCATCAACGCCATTGGCCCCGCGCCCCTCAGGAGCGGAAGAAAGAGGGAGCACTGCTCCATTGTGTTTGCAAATATTACGCACATCCCAAGCTTGGACAAGATACTCAGCAATGCTCCTAGATATCACTCGGCACACCCCCCTACTACCCCAAATATCATCAGAAACAAAACGCAACAACTTGGTGGATGCATCAGTCAACGACAACACATTGCGCAATTTTTCAGCGCCGCCAGCAACATCACGCAAAACAGACCGAATTTCATCAAGCATAGTATCCCTCTGAGCAGAAGTAGAGGGACAATCAAACATCAGATGTGACAAAGACTCAACACCCTGACCACAAGCAGGACATGCTGTGTTAGAATCAGCTCTGCTGCCACCATAACGACTGGTACGCTCATGCACACAAAGACAGCCCATTCGAACACGCATCAGCAACTCAATACCACGCGTTGGCGCACCAGAACACAAAAAGGGCCTAGCCCTTTTAAAACGCATGGCATCAGCATGTGTAGGGTGCACATGCGTGATGTAACGGCTCAAAGTAGAGTGCTGCAGTGATTCACAAACAATTGTGTCTGCATGCAGCTTCCTGACCTGACGGTTGATGTGATTCTTGCACGCATTAGCTCGATCAGCCGCCGCCTCAACATCCACACCATACTTGCAAAGCAAACTCTGCACATACTTATGCCAAGGTGTCACCGCAACAGCACCACTAGGGCGCTTCCACTCAGCTGAAAACACCTGATGTGGCAACCGACAGTTCTGCATACGCTGAACCCTAAAGTAATACTCCATCGCCCTCTGATGAAGCCACATGTGCAATGGCTTCACACCCCATTCAGCCAGAACAAGTGAAGTGCAAGGGCGCTCCTTGCCACAACGCATTGAGCACTTGATGATGTCAGTCTGCACTTTGTCAATCTGTTGCAGTTGCCTTGCAGTTGACGGAAACCAGACCTCGCTGCCATATTCAACAATCGGGCGAACGCATGTAAGCAGAATGATACGCTTTACTTCCACGCTGATGAGCCGGCTCTTCCAGACTGGCATGAGCCCACCCTTCACACGATGCACTTTTGCCAACATCTTCTCAAAGTGCGTATTCCAGTTGCAGGCATTGTTGAACCACAGGCCAAGGTAGCAGTACTCTGATACAACAGGCACAGGCACACCGTTCCAAACGATGCCAGAATCAGCCAACTGGCTGGGCTGTCTAGCTGGTGAGACATGCATGACAGCAGACTTCAAGCTATTCAGCTTGAACCGCCACTTACAACTGTATTCATAAACTGTTGCAGCCACAGCCTGAACCTCAGCCAGAGATCCGCACACAGCAACAAAGTCATCAGCCTGCATGGCTGCCACAACCTGACCAGCAGGTTCGTCACAAGGGCCCATAAGGGTGATTCCAGGGTGCTTTGCATGCACCTCATGCAGCAGATCATCAATGAAGTACAGGTACAGTGTGGGGGAAATAACATCGCCCTCATGCAAACCAAGGTCACATGTGAAGCTCTCAGTGACATGACCTTCGTGAGACACCACACGGCGTGCACCCTGATACAAGTTGTAGAGTACACGGAACATCTTTCCACGCACACCCTTGTCCCACAGCTTTTGAAAGAGCCCATCAAGCCACACTGTTGGGAAAGCCTTATAGGTGTCAACAAACAGCACATAAGAATCCTTCCCCTCAGCTTTCCTCCCACCCAACACCTCACTGAGCACACTCTGGTGGTCAGCACAGCTGCGCTTGGGACGAAAGCCGTTCTGGCTCTCGTGCAGCAACGGCGTTCCTGCTGCTGTAGCAGCAGTTACACGCTGCTGCTGCTGCTGCTGTTGCTGCTGACGTGCCTGCTGCTGCTGCTGCTGCTGTTGCTGCTGCTGTTGCTGCTGCTGCTGTTGCGCCTGCTGTTGCTGCTGCTGCCGTTGCTGTGTCGTGCCCTCCGCCACTGACTTGACATCTGCAAACTTGATGAGGCGCTGGTTGAGAACGCTGGTGTAAAATTTGTAAAGCACGCTAAGCAGGGTGATACCACGGTAGTTGGTGGGGTCTGTCAGGTCACCCTTCTTGGGCATGTTCACAACTGTACCTGGCACCTGGTGCACCTGCTCAAGCTGCCACATCAGATTGCAGTACTGCAGTAACATATCTGCGGCCGTGCTGCCTCCATACTTGAGTAGCTCATTGACAATGCCCTCCTCAGCCGGGTTGCCGGCCTTGCCAGTGCGCAGCCTCTGCAGGCAGTCGGAAACTTCGGCGGCAGTGATGGGCAGGTCCAGCGGGGTGGCAGGGGAGTTAGCAGAGTCTTGCAAATACTGTTGCACATTGGCTGCAACACAAGACATGTGTGCAGCGTCAAACTGGGGGTTGGAGGAAGCAAATGCTGCATGGCTGCCAACGCGCTCATAATGACACTTGAAAGCATCAGCTTTCTCAGCTGGGGTAGATGCCACATGCCCAGATGGATGCTGCATGACGCTGCAAACTGCCTCGCTGACATGCTTAGGGCACAGACGACGCACAAGCTGCCACATGTCTTTCTCTCCAAGCAGGCTGTCATCATTCATGCGATTTGTGTATGCAGAAGTAATGGCATGCTGGCACTGCTCTTTGTACTGCTTCTCTGCTGCTTTGACCAGCTGTGTAGTAGCCTTCTGCTGCTGTTTGTAAGTAGCCCAATCTGCTACAAGCCCTGAGTTCTTGTAGCGCAGGTAAGCCTGCTTCCTGTCCTCCACAGCATCTGTGAGCTCCCTGAGTCCACCATGGGAAGGACTTGCCAACCCAAACCCTCTTGTAGCCAAAACTGGCGTTGACAGCATGACGAAGTGCTGCTAGCATCTGCTCGTGCGCTTGCTGCACTGCACTAGTTGCTGTAGTTGAGCCTGCAGAAGCCTGCTGCTGCAAAGTGGTGACCGTGGCTGTGTAGGCTGCACCAAGCTGCGACAGAGCATCCTGATATGCCTCAAGTTCCGCTGACTGCTCCCCATTCTGCAGCCTGAAATCCTTGGGCTGTGCGTTGAGGCGCAGCACAACCTGTTTTGCAGGGCGGCGTACCACAGGCCTGACAATGCGGGCAGACACAGGCAGGTGGTCAGTAGCACCCACAGTATGCGGCCCAACTGTGGCTGTTGGCCTGGCAGCAGCTTGGCAGGGCATGGCAATGTCAGCAGAGGCAAGGATGTAGTCAATCAAAGAGCCTCGCCTGGTGCCGCCGTGCGACCTGTCACAAGTGATGTGCTGGTGAGGGGAGGTGGGGGCTGTGCGGGCATTAAGTGAGTAGAGGTTGACAGTATTGAGAATGAGAGGAGCAGGCGGCCGTTGTCATTGACGGTGCTCTCACCATGCATACCAATACGCTCTGCTGGGCCAGATGCCCGTCCAACCCGCCCCCCTGGCATGATCTGCTGGCAGGCGTGCTGGCTGTCAGTAAGCCAGGCCCTGAGCTGCTGCTGGAACAGATCAAGAAGTGTGAGGAGCTTCTGCCCACCTACTGGCAGAAGGTGCGTGCAGTGATAGTGATCTTGACCTGGGATTGAGATAGCGTCGCTGCTGACGTTGCTTACCAGTGGGTGATTGGCAAACGCTCAGGCTGTGCATGTGGATGATGAGCAGGTCAGCATGTGTGCTGCCTGTTCCCGCCAAGTGTCCTGCTGAGCGGTACCCTTCCTGCAATCTTTGCTTTGATGTGACCCGCAGGTGCTGGAATTACACTGCGTGATAGTAAAAATCCACTGTCAGTTGTTGGCATTGCAGGTGCTGCGGCACAGACTGCGCAGCAGTGCACTGCTACTTTGCGCATGCAAGGTTTGGCTTCACAGTTGAACTTTGCTGTCATTGATGTGCCAGCAGCTTTTGATGTTATTTTAGGTGATGCATGGCTTAAACGCATGAAGGCTCAGCTTGATTTTGCATCTGCTACATGCACAGTGGCAGGCAAGGGTAAAGCGCCAATCATTTTATTCATGGATTTGCTTCCCAAGCAGCCTTCCCCTGCTCAGCCTACTGTACTGTCTTACGCCCAGGCTAAGCGAATCAGTAAGCAAGAGTTCTGGTACTGTCTGATGGTGGTGAAGCAGGTACCTGTGCCTGCTGACAGCTGTGACACTGCTTTCTGTGCAGCTGCAACTTCTGCACCGCAGGATGCTCGTGTGGCCCAACTACAGGCTGAGTATCCTACTGTGTTCACGGACCACCCACCACATGGAGGCTCCAAGCTACAAATCGACTATGAGGTGATTCCACTTGAGCCAGGTGCGTCGCCTATTTTACGGCCTATGTTCCGCTATTCTCCAGCTGAAATGGAAGAGATGGAAAAGCAAATGCGGCAGTTGCTTGAGCTAGGTTACATACAGCCTTCACTGTCACCGTTTGGTGCTCCAGTGCTGTTTGTGAAAAAACCACGTTCAACAGAACTGCGTATGTGTATAGACTATCGAGCGATCAATCGCTTGACAAGGCGGATTGCTTTTCCCCTGCCTCGCATCGATGAAATGCTAGACCACTTGACGGGTGCAAAGGTGTTCAGCTTGATCGATCTTCGTCAAGCCTATCATCAAGCGAAAGTGCTTGATAGTGATGTGCCAAAAAACGGCGTTTAGGACGCCCTTTGGTCACTATGGATACCTAACACTCAGTTTCGGCCTGGTGAACGCCCCTGCAGCGTTCCAGAGTCTGATGAATAAGCTCTTTTCAAAACACCTGTACAAGTTCGTGATGGTGTACCTGGATGACATCATCGTCTACAGCAAAAGCGAAGCAGAACACGAGAAACACTTGAGAATAGTGCTGGACATTCTCAAGCAATACAACCTGACAGCTGCTCACTGGAAGTGCTCTTGTTATCAAAAAGAAGTGTTATTCCTAGGGCATATTGTCAGCGAAGATGGAGTTCGTGTTGACCCCGCCAAAGTAAAGACTTCCCTGCACCTGCAGACGTGTCACACCTACGTTCGTTCCTCGGCATGACGAACTACTTTAGGAAGTTCATCAAGCGGTATGCACAGGTTGTTCATCCTATGACTGACCTGCTTAAAAGTAATATTGCTTTTCGTTGGTCAACAGCTTGTCAAGACGCTTTTGACAAGGTCAAGGAGCTGCTGACAACAGCACCAGATTGTGTTGACGCTACCAGATTGGCACAGCCAGGAACCGTTTGAAATGGTGTGTGACGCATCATACTTAGGTGTATCTGGTGTTTTACTGCAGAAAGGACACCCGATTGCGTTCGAGTCACGCAAGCTAACACCAGCAGAGTGTAACTATTCGCCTACAGAGCTCGAGATGCTCGCTGTAGTGTACTGCGTTAAAAAATGGCGTTGATACATTGAGGGCAGAGATGTAAGTGTCTTTACAGACCACAAGCCCAATACCTTCTTTGACACCAACACCATGCAGTCCAAGAGGGCTGCTAGGTGGCTAGAAGCGCTTCAAGGTCACAGGCTGCAGTGGAATTATAAGCCTGGAAAACAAAACGTTGTGGCTGATGCGCTGAGTCGCCACCCTGTTGTAGATTCCGACCCTGGATTACTGTCATATGTTGGCGTAATGACAGCGTCCTCTGTTCAGGCCGCTTTGCTGCAGAACTCTGCCTTTGTGGCGGGGCTGCGTGCAGCATATGCCGCTGATACTGCTTTTGCATGTAGTGCAAACAAGTGGACAGAAAAGGATGGTCTCTGTTACAGAGGCAGGACGCTAGTGCTGCCAACTAATGATGAGCTGCGGCAAATGGTGCTGCATGAGTGCCACGATGCGCCATATGAGGGACCAGTGATGTACAGCATATGAGGGGCGGTGCAGCTGTGTTTCCGTATATTCAGCAGTTATATGAATTGTCTGCTCATTATGATTTTGATCTGATAGTGGAATGGCGGCCCAGGGAGCATCAGCTGCTGCAGATTGCAGATCTGCACAGTAAGGCAGTTGATGTAGCTGATTGGGGCCTGACGGCAGCAGCCTATGATGAAATGTGTCAGCAGCTTGGCTGCCACCCTACAGTGGACTGGTTTGCTAGACCATGGTCAGCCAAGTGCCAACAGTTCTACTGTAGGGTAATGATGCCTGGTTGTGCAGGTGTAGATGCTTTTGATTTTTGTTGGGCACTTCCATCAGGGGCAGTATCCTATGTATGTCCTCCTCACATGCTGGCCGCCAGGGTGTTGCGCAAGGTGCTTGACGAACAAGCGACATGTGTGCTGGTTTTGCCAGCATGGTATAAGGTCTGGCATGCACTACTGTCTCTACTGCCGATACACAAGTCTGTCAAGCTCCCAAGCACAGTGATTACATGGGGAGACCGAGCACCTGGACCGGCTGCCCGCTGCTCTGCGCTGGCAGCAGGATTGCAGGCATATCTGATCAAATTTTGAGCACAAGGTGGTGCTGCCCATAAGGTAGCCTAATGTCCAATGACCTAATAGCACTGATGATCTACCTGACATGCCTGTATGGATCAACATAGATGGCCACCACTGCAGATGTCTCTATGTCTGCCGCTTCACCCACAGCCTGCAGGCTGACGCCACACACATGCACTGCATGCTGCATGGCCCCCCTCTTAATGCTGT
>CADDIJ020000173.1:0-65615 GCA_902809745.2 Tetradesmus lagerheimii
GCTTGTTCTCTATCCCATCCGGGGACAGGTGGGTGGAGCAAGCTTCTCAATGGCCGGTGATCATCCTGTGGGATCCGCCCGTGAACACAGGAGTGAAGCCAAGGCCATGGGAGGAGGGGTTGCCGGCGAAGCAGGAGCTGGAGACACTCACTGCACCCGAGGCCGAAGACTCGTGCACCGCCATGGAGCTAGGTGGTCTTGAGCCTGCTAGCCATGAGCTCATTCGTCCGAAGGCCAAGTGCCGCGGCGAGGTGCTTGATGTGCTAGTAGACTCAGGTGCGAGTGAGGACTACATCGATCCGAGGGTGGTGATGAAGTTCCGATTGCCTACTCTAAAGCTCCATCGACGTCAAGTGAGGCTCGCCAACGGTTCACTGCAAGATGCGGGGACGGTCGTGCCTGACCTACGTTTCCGTATTGGACAATTCAAGGACCGGAGGCCTTTTACCATCACTCAGCTGGCACCATACGACATCATCCTTGGCAAGCCTTGGTTGACTGCTCACAACCCTGCCATCGACTAGGTGTCTAACACCATCACCATTGAAAAGAGGGACGTCACATACACCTTGCAGCAACCCTCTAACATCGAGAGGACAACTCCCGGTGTCAGTTTGTTGTCTGCACTTCAACTCAAGCAGGAGTTACGCAAGGGCGCAATTGCTTACCTTGCCATCCTCAAGGAGGTTGAGGAGGACCCAACTATCCGTGCGATAGATGACCTCTCCCTTCCTTCGGGGATCCCGAGTGGGTTGAACGGATGAAGGGGGTACTTCACAAGTACTCAGCCATCTTTGGCAAACTGCCAAAAGGTGTACCTCCATCCCGAGGTGTGGAACATGAGATTGAGCTGGAGCCTGGTGCCAAGCCCCCTTACCTACGTATTTATCACATGAGCCCTTTGGAGCTGGCGGAGGTCAAGCGACAACTAACGGACCTGATTGACATGGGGTTCATCCAACCTTCCAAGTCGCCGTATGGAGCACCCATTCTTTTGTTCCTAAGAAGAATGGTAAGCTTCGTATGTGCATTGACTATCGGGCGCTGAACAAGATAACGGTGAAAAACCGCTATCCTTTGCCTCGCATTGACGAGCTGATGGATCAGCTTCATGGGGCGACGATATTCAGCAAGCTTGATCTTCAGAGTGGCTATTGGCAGATCCGCATTGCTGAGCAAGATGTGCCAAAAACCGCGTTCCGGACGCGTTATGGTCACTTTGAGTGGAAGGTTATGCCTTTTGGGTTGACCAACGCACCCACAACTTTTCAGCATTTGATGAATAAGATTTTGCAGCCATATCTTGATAAGTTCGTGGTGGTGTACTTGGATGACATCTTGATCTTTTCCAAGACACCTGAGGAGCATTTGGAGCACGTGGCTAAGGTACTCGCGGTTTTGAGGGAGAATCAGCTTTATGTGGGGCTTGACAAATGTGCATTTGGGCTCAGCGAAATCGATTTCTTGGGACATGTCGTCAGTGCCGACGGCATTAAGCCAGATCCCAAGAAGGTGGCAGCGGTTACGGAGTGGCCGACACCTGGCACTGTGCGTGAAGTGCGAGGTTTTCTCGGTTTGACTGGTTACTACCGGCGCTTCATTCAGCACTATGCTCAAAAGGCGTACCCGTTGACGGAGCTCACCAAGGAGAGCATCAAGTGGCACTGGCGGGATGATGTAGAAGGTCGGGCCTTCGACGAGCTCAAGAAGGCATTGGTGTCCGCACCTGTACTGGTGACGCCTGATCCGAGCTTGCCTTATGAGGTCTACACCGACGCCTCCAAGTTTGCGCTTGGAGCGGTACTACTTCAAAATCAGGGCAAGGGCTTGCAACCCGTGGCTTATCTGTCACGGAAGCTCTCGCCAACAGAGCGCAACTACCCCACTGGAGATCGGGAGATGCTTGCAATCTACTACGCTCTACAGCAGTGGCGTTGCTATCTGGAAGGAGTTCCCTTCAAGGTCAACTCTGATCACCTGAATCATACTTGGTTCAACAAGAAGCATGATCTTTCTCGACGACAGGCCAAGTGGAGTCAGTGGATCGAGTCGTACTACAGTGGTACGGAGATTGCTTACAAGGAGGGAGCTAAGAATTTGTCAGATCCTCTGTCACGGCGCCCGGATCTCGCCTCAATTGAGCTTGCTACGGCATCTGTGCCTAGCAACTTGAAAGAGGAGATTCAGGCTGGATATGAGAAGGATCACTACTATGATGACGTGATGCCAGGTCTGTGGATGCATGATGGGTTGTGGTACTTCCAGGATCGCGTGGCTATCCCAGCAATTCCCGAGCTCAGGAAGCGCATTATTGCCGAGTGCCATGACTGTCCAAGTGCAGGACATCTTGGCCACACCAAGACCCTGCAACGTGTGGCCAGGAGATTTTGGTGGCCGCACATGAGCCGTTCTGTCTATTCTTATGTTGTGGCATGTCCTTCATGTCAGCGCAATAAGCCTGTGATGCAGCGACCTCTTGGTCTTCTGCAGCCTTTACCTGTGCCTACGGCAAAATGGGAGCAGATTACCATGGATTTGATCACAGATCTGCCTGTTACCAAGGAGGGGCATGATGCGGTGGTGACCTTTGTGGATCGCCTGACCAAGATGGTCCACTTTGCACCCACCACTAAGACTGCAGGAGCGGAGGCGATCGCCAACGTATTTGTGCGTACATGGTATAAGCACCATGGTTTGCCTCGTGTCATTATCTCTGACAGGGATCGGCGGTTTCTGAGCCACTTTTGGCAGGCATTGTTCAAAGCTCTTGGCACTGAGCTGCGGTTTTCTACAGCTTTTCACCCGCAGACTGATGGCCAGAGTGAGCGTGCGAACCGCACCTTGGAAGAGGTGTTACGCCACTTTGTTTCACCTCGCCAGGATGATTGGGACGATTACCTAGATTTGGCGGAGTTTGCTATCAATGATTCAGTCAGTCCTTCTACGGGCTACACGCCTTTCTATTTGGCGTATGGTCAGAATGTGTCCTCACCTATTGATTTGGCAGATGTGATCGTGCCAGCAGCGCAGATGCGTGCTCAGGAAATGACGGACGCAATTGAGCATGCCAAGGCCAAGCTTCGGGAGTCCCATGAGCGCCAAGCGCGCGCAGCCAACAAGGGCGACAACACTACCTGTTCCAAGTCGGAGACAAGGTGAAGCTGTCCACAATCAACCTCAATTTACCATCCACGATGAGCAAGAAGCTCGCAGCTCGCTTCATTGGCCCCTTCACGGTGGAGAAGGTCATCAATCCGGTGGCCTACAAGCTGAAGCTTCCTGTTTCTCTCAAGATTCACCCTGTATTCCACATCAGCTTACTCCGGCCATGGAAGGAAGATGCGCAGTTCCCTGACCACAAAGGACACTCTGCACCCGTGCTCGTGTACCCTGATGACGACCAGTGGCTGGTAGACAAGCTCCTTGACAAGCGGCGTGAGCGAGTCGGCCGGCGCTGGATTATCAAGTACTTGGTCCGTTGGCTCAATTGTGGCCCAGAGGATGATTCATGGGAGCCAGCAAGCAGCATTGAGCAGAGCTTGATAGATGAGTATGAAGCCTCTCATCATGCAACCCCAGAGCAGGAGGTGGCTACCCGCAGCACACGCAGGCAGGTGCGTCGACGTGGCTGATGGGTAAGCAACGAGGACGTTGCTCCTTGGGGAGGGGGCATGATGTAAGGTTGAAGGAACCGGAAGTTTCTGGAAGGCTCTAGAAGGTTCTGGATGTTTCCAGAAGGTTCCAGATGTTCCCGAAGTTCTAGAAGTCTCCGGAAAAATGTAGATGTTTCCGGAAGTAGTATGTTCTAGGATTGTCTAGAAGCTTCCTTGGTCCAGAATGTTCCAATTGTAGGCAGTTGAGGAGGCGTTGTAGGTTTTCGCCAAGGCTATAAATAGAGGGGGCCTCTCCTCACTCAACAAGAAGTATTCACTCAAGAAGTCTTTCCATCAGACCTCTCAAGTCCTCGTAGCCTCGTCTATTGTGTGAAGCCTTCCCTTGGTAACTAACTGAGCCTTCTATACAACTACGGCCTACGTCGAATCGCTATAGAAGACCTTAGTTGCCAAAGGATCCGCCGACAAGGCGTGACAGCTGTCTTTGCGTGCATGAGCGTACCAGTCGTTATGGTGGCAGCAGAGCTGATTCTAACACAGCATGTCCTGCTTGTGGTCAGGGTGTTGAGTCTTTGTCACATCTGATGTTTGATTGTCCCGCTACTTCTGCTCAGAGGGATACTATGCACGATGAAATTCGGTCTGTTTTGCGTGATGTTGCTGGCGGCGCTGAAAAATTGCGCAATGTGTTGTCGTTGACTGATGCATCCACTAAGTTGTTGCGTTTTGTTTCTGATGATATTTGGGGTAGTAGGGTGTGCCGAGTGATATCTAGGAGCATTGCTGAGTATCTTGTCCAAGCTTGGGATGTGCGTAATAATTGCAAACACAATGGAGCAGTGCTCCCTCTTTCTTCCGCTCCTGAGGGGCGCGGGGCCGATGGCGTTGATGCTATGGCTTAATGGGTAACATGATGATGATGATGAGTGACTGGATGGCCGATGGCGTTGATGCTATGGCTTGATCTGGTAATTTGATTATGATGACAGTGACGAGTGACTGCATGGTGTCGGACACCACAGTGCCAGTGCTAGGTGGGCTAGCCTGGTCTATGCCTGCTGGGATGGTAAGATGGTGAGGCACCATTAAGAAAGTCATGATGAAGTTCGGGCGTGTGAGCGATGGTGGTGGTGGTTGGTCAACATGCACTGGCAGGACACGCCGCATTGGCCAGTGGCTTTGAATTCAAGCCAGAGTAATCAGGCAAGCACGCGATGAGAACAAGTAACACAAGCCCAGTTACCGACAACGCATTTCAGGAGAAGTGAGCTGCTGCACAGGCAGCCGGATGCACAGGATCTAGCAGGCAGTTGCAGGTGCACAGCTTGTGCACCGTGTGGCCCGTGAGCTGCGCCCCCTCTCGGGCTTAATCTTCAGACATGCGTATCAGGTTGCATCAATTTGCGCTGTTTAGAAGCACTCCTGCCCCGACACTGCCTTAGAGCTGGCCAAGCCCTGTGACGCTGTCATTCGGGAGCAGGAAGGCACCGTGAGGCGAGCTCACCCTCGACATCGCTGATGCATGCGGGTATGTAATGCCTATCTTGTCCACATATTGACCCAGCTAGCGAAGGTACAAACTGAGTGCTGCCACCATCACCCTCTGTGTGTCGTGATCCCTTGCTGAGCACCGGCAGAGAACCCGCCAAGAGAGAAAACTTTTGTACTTGAAGATCAGGTGCGTGAACCGCACGGGAACCAAAAGCCAGAGCGAAGGCAGCGAACGGAGCATATACACAGCAACTCATGGCACGGCGCAGTGTGCGTTTTGACCTTGATATGTAGTTAAAATGGCAACACTAGCTGCTTCGCCTGGAGGATCAGCCTCAGCGATGCGGGGTGCAAGAATATTATGAACGGGGCGGGAACAGTCTTTCAAGCTATGCACGTTCAGCTGTTGCAGTTGTTGCTGACTCATACGTCACCGGCTGCTATCATGCCTTCAGCATCCCCTGCGACTCGTAGCAAGTCACTTGCAGCCAGTCACTGGAACTCCCCTGCTGACGCGAATCTCCGCTGGTGCTGATGTCTGTGCAGACCACGCCAATCATGAACCTTCAGACGATCAGCAACGCTTGTCACGAACAGCCACATGTCAGCGACAGCCGAACCGCGTCAGATTGCCTTCCCCAGCACAACATGGCACAGCCTGGCAAGCTGGGCAGTGGATTCAGGCGACCACCTCCACTGCAGCTGAGCGAGCTGCCAGAGGTACAGGAGGAAGTGTTCGAGGGCCCACGTAGTGCGCTTGGAAGCCTCAGACACCATGGCTCTGGGTTCTCCACACCAGCGCTGCTGCAGCTGGTCCTTGATGCAGCAGCCCCGACAGCGGCTTCAATTGCAGCACCTTCGCCTGGCGCAGGCGGCTTGTGCAGCCCTGCACAGCGCTGCCTGTTTGCAGGCCTGAAGCCAGGCGATGAGCTGCAGCCGGACAGCAGCTGCAGCAGCAGCAGCAGCAGCGTAGCGCGCGGAGTGACGCCAGATGTGGTTGATCGTGTGACAGTGGATCGCTGGCTGCAAGGTATGGAGGCGCGGCAGGCACCATGCACACGCGGCGGCAAAGCAACAGCAGAAGCTGATGTGCCACCACCTGCGTTTGTAGTGCTGCAGCTGCTGGGGTGATGCGGTGCCTGCAAGCAGTTTCTACCTCTAAGCAGCAATGTGCTGCTTGATGGGTTGTGGCGGCATCGGTGCGAGCTGTTGGGCGGTTGTTTGGCGCAGGGACGGTTCTGTGGATGCTTTGTGAATGTATATGAACGGATGGCTTTCGGTGCAGCCTTGGTTGGTGCTGCATGGCTGCACTTTGTACAGTAGGTGCCTGGGTGTGGCTGCTGCCGTGGTGTCACTGGTCAAGTGTTGGGGTGGAGTGATGGTTTGAAAGAGTGAAGGTGTTTCAAGTGCTCTGCAGTGAGCCCACTTACTGAGTGTTGAACAGCAGGCATGTATGGTACAGCAGGTGTGTCGCCTTTGCGCGGTTACGTGGCTATGAAGTTAGGCATCAATGTGGCTGCTGTGTGTTTGGCAAGGTACGCGTGTTGCCGGTTGTTGCAGTTTGGGTGGCTGCTGCTCCTCCATTGAGCAACGTATCATACGTATCATGTGGGTATCATACGTATCATACGTATCATATATACAGCAGGGTTCAAGACCCTTGTCTCACATACTGTTGCATTTGATGGCAGTGCAACTTGGGCAGACAAACTTGGTGCCTGCAGCGTGTGGCAACAGCTGTGTCGAGCAGGTGCCGTTCAGCTGTATTGGGAAAATGCACCTGTTGTAGTAGCCGCCTTCCTTGCGTTGTTTGTCTGCAGCAATAGTTCCGTTGCGCAAGCAGGCAGACATCTGGCACCTGGAAGTGGTGTGATGCTTTGTTGCATCTTTGGCATGTGTGGCATTGTGCATTCGAAATGTGAAGTGATGGGGCTGTCACTGCAATGCTGAGTGCCTACAGTATCCTTGCATCGCAGCCCCATTGTGTTACGGCACAGCATCGCAGCGCAGTGTTGGTTATAGCACAGCATCGCAGCCTCCTCCCCTGCCAGGTTCCTCTCGATGCTTTTGCTGCTGATGGCTGGGTAAGCCGGGTGTTCTCTGACTTGCGGGTGGAGATGCGTCGCTGACTAAGGCGTAGCAGTGTGCATGCTGATTGCTGCGCTTTGGGCGTCTGCTGTGGTTTCTGTGGTCGTTTGCACTGTACAACAGCGGGTGCATGCAATGCACTATGTGGTCTGCAGCCGTGTCGTTGGTGTGCTGCTTCTTCTGACGCTGATGCTGGGGCGTCCTTGCATCTGCATCTCAAGTGTCACAGCCGCTTGCTTGGCAAGGTCGCTGTTCGTCTGTGTGCATTTGGGGGTTGTGGTTTGAGCTGGATGGCTGTGGGGCAGTGAGGTTTCGCTAGTAGCAGTGAGGTTTGTATCGGTGCGTGTTGTGGTGGCGTTGTCAGCATGTGCAGTGATGTCAGCGTGGTTGTGCGCCGTGCACGTGTGTTACGTCGTGTGAAGCAACAACTTCTAAAATTAGTCACGCACAGGCAGGCTGCTCTAGGCCACATTGAAAGGCGCGTTGTTTGGGTGGCTGGGTGCTGGAATGCAAAAAGATTGTTGTTGACAAGTGTGCTGGGTGGTTTAGAGAACCGCAAACGCCCCCATCTGGTGGTGTGTTGGCTGATATATTCGTTGTGTCTTAACCCCAGCTTTCACATGTGTGTGGCTGGGATGCGTACACAGCACTGCATTCTCTTGCTGCTGTTGCCTTTGCAGTTTCTTGAAAGTTCTGCTCATGCACTACTTCGCGCCTGTCATAGTTACTGGTGTGGAAGATGATTGCAAGGCAGTACCCAGGAGGACTAGGCTAGGATCTAAACAGCTAACTTACCTGTTACTGTTACACGTTATTTTATGCACAACGTAAATACGCCCTGCAATGCCAACATGTCATTGGTTATTGACTACTTCAGCATATGCATCTTCCTTATGGTCTTTATTTAGTACCTACTTTCATGTTCGTCAGCTGTCAGCGACGGGTGTTGAGCTGTGTGTGGGTGCAGCAGGACGTTGTGCATTCTTCTGCATCAGAAGCATCTAGACCTGCGTACCAGTGTGCCAGCAAACCAGTGTGCCAGCAAGAGAGTCTTTGCTACTGCCAGCATTGCCATTTCCTTGCATGCTAAATGCACAACACATATGTGCTGCGCGGTTGCTTCACTGGTGTTGCTGTCTTGCATGTTACGATGGTTGCAGTGTCTCCAGCAGGCGGTTGAGCCCGTACGCATGCAAGCAGCCTCAAGCGACTACAGCGCAAAGTTGTTGTTGGCTTGGAAATTAGCATGCAGCCAACATGCCTGTTTACTGCCTCGTTGCATGCTGTCACTAGTGCTGTGGGATTTGACGCTTACTACGCACCTAACTGGAGCTTTGCAACATAGGATTGTGCTGAGAGCTTGCGCATACAGGTGCTGTGCCCTGGGGTGGCGTTACCCTGCTGTGCAGTTGATCTTGCGTGCTGCTACACTGCAGGGCAGCTTGGTGCTATCTTGTGCTGTTTGGCGTCTAATCTTTGCAGAGAGCAGTCATGCATGACTTGTAGCAATCGTGGTTATGCCTGTACAGTGCGTGATGTCCGTCAGATCCTTTCGACATGGCTTGCACGTAACGGTGGGTTGCGCTGTGCTGCATGCATGCCATCTGCTGCATGTGGCTTGATTCAGGTGACAGGAACGTGTGTTGCTGTGGACAGGAACGTGTGTTGCTGTGCAACACGTGCAGTTATCATCTGTTGGATGCATGAACTGGCTGCATATCATTGGGTGCATAAAGGGTGCATTGAGTGCTTTCATTTTACACATGTGCTGTCTCTGCATGCGGATTTGTGGCTGTTAGCGCTCCTTGCTCTGATTTGGCTACGCATAATCATCTGCTGCTAGTTATTTACTGGAAATCAGCAAGCACGCACAGTGCTTCACCTGTACCATGTACACATGCACATGTAGCATGGCAGAGTGCCGGCAGTTGACATGATGTGCCTACAGCTGCAAGAGAGGACACGACCAGCACTGATTGCGTCACATTCACAGCACAGCCGTTTGATTAGTGACAACAGTGTGCTTGTCGTGTGTGGTCGTAGCGAGTGTGCAGTTACAAACGCGTGTGCACATCAGCTGAGGGCTGGCCGCTGTTCTGTTCTTTGGTGTGTTGGGTATGCTCTTGGGTGCATGCTATCACAGCTGTTGGGTCTTACTATTTCCCTGCAGCTGGTGGTGAGCAGCAAACAATCAGCTCAGCTGCACTTGGGTATGTTTTCTGTGACTGTTTGGATGCTCCCAGTTTGATTGCGGACGGGTACGGGCCTCTGACTGTTTGAATGTTCCAAGACTGATTGGGGACGGGGAATGGGGACAGGGTATTGAAGACGTGTCAGCTTTCTGTTTTAGCCTTGGTTGGGATGCGGTGGTATTCTCGCAGTGCTCAAGAGAGCGGTCTGCCTTCTACTCTTGTACTTCTGCTGCTGCTGGTGCTTGTACGTGATTGTGCGTAAAGCACGCACTGCCACATGCCGCACATGACATGCGTTATGCACAGAGTTGCGCACCTTGTGTTGTGCCGCGCATCAATGCACCGTAGTTGGCGGTGCATTTGCGGACAATTGGTTGACCTTACCCCTTTGTATATCAGCCACACAGACGTCCCTTGCTAGAGTGTGACATTTCCTGCTACTGTGATGTGTACAACCACCTTGATCCAGACAAACAATGTGTGCAAGGTGTTGTCCTGATATGCACACTAGAGCTGGTGCTGCTTTGGTGTGATGTGCTCAGCCCTGCCTGTTATGATTGAGTTGTGGCTTGTTTTGTATAGCAAGAGCGTAGTTATTTTATGAGTTATGATGCGTTGCAAGACAGCTGGCATTTCAATCACCAGCTGCATGAGTTCCACAGCAGCAGCTGATTCATCGACCGGCCTGCTGATTGAGATACTTGTGTGGATGCTACTTTGATCTTCATAGCCCTGCACGCTGTGCAATTGGCTTGTGCACAAGTGCATGTGTGGCAGCCTGAATGCAGAACCAGGTGCTTGTAAGCGTGGGAACCTTACTAGCGAACACAGCAGTGCTGACAATGCAGTTGTGGCTTGTTTGGGGTAGCAAGAGCGTAGACTTGTGCACCTGAAGTCGTGCATGCTTTATTCAAGTGCTAGCGGCACGTGCTAGCAACACATTGGGTGCGTTGAAGTGCTGCTGGTGCGGTTGGTGCACTAGCATTTGGTTATTTCGCCTTTGTGTGGTAGCTGATTTGGCGCGCTGATTATGACTCGTTAGTAATTTGGTCGAGGTACCCCTGGCGTTGAAGAGGCGGAGCAGTGCAACATTGCTGCCTTGTCATTTGTCATTTTGAGTGAATCTAGTAGGGTGCAGGGGCAACAGGGGATTGTGACTACCCCGCGATGGCTAGTGGCAGATTGAAGAGATTGTTTGCCTTGACATACGGTTAGTTCCCTCCCATATTTCAACGGTGTACTATGCTAGGGCAGCTAGCATGCTATGCTCGCAGACGGGTGCCAAAGTCATCGTGATGGGTTCTGGAGCATCGTGCAGCGTCGTGCATGCTGCAATGACGCCGTGTATGCAGAGCATCCATGATCCCTTGTCCAGAAGCAGCTCAGTTGCTTGTTGTGTAGTTGTTGCACTCACTTAGGGTGGGTGCTGAGCTTGCAGCAGTAGTTATAGTTGTAGAGTTGCTGCTGTGCATCTTCAAGGGTAGCATACTACGTACGTACTGGCTTCTAGAGCCTGCAGGTTGATAGCGTGGCCTGGGCGTAGCTTGTTGATGTTGTTATCTAAAGCTTTAGTGCTGTCTGGTCATGAGCACCGCACCAGAATTGATATGACTTCTGAATTGCACCAGCAGGGTAGCAACACAGTCCTGCACAGGGCTATGTCTTTAGCAGAGAGCATATGATGATGGTGAGGTGCAGCCTGTACAGGCACATGTGGCGCGGTTGCCATGCGCAAAACCGCCTGCACAAGAGCTTTTGGCTTACTTGTGTATGAAGCACGTGGTCTTCCTGGTAACTAACGCGATGCTTTCTGTGTGCGGGCAATGGTAAAGATGGCGTACACAACGTGCGTCATACATCAGTCAGGCATGTCAAGCCCTAAAGCGCAGCTGAGGCGCGTGTTGCACATGAAGCAGAGGTGCAGGCGCTCAGATAGCTCAGGGCAGTTGGAAGAAGTGTGGTTGCGTTGTGGGTTGTTTGTGTCGTATCCCCTACCACCTAGCGACCGAACCAGCAGATCAGTGCCTGAACTTGCCAAGTTGGGACAGCAGTACAGCCCTAATCGGAGCACGTCAACTGCGCTGTTCACGGGTTACCTGAATCCAAAAGTCAGTAGTGGTTGCTTAGAGGCAGCGATCAACTGCGGCAGCATGAAGATCGGCAGCGCAGCAACGTTCGTAGGCTTCTTCGTGCTGCTGCGGTGTGCCTGGGCAGTCTCGCAATGTGAGTGCTAGTTATAGCTTTTTTGTCAGCGTTCTCAACGGCTTAAGCCCCTGACACATCCTGGCATCCTCGCTTGCAGACAGGGACATGCTGAAGCTTACACAGCAGGAGTTTACTGGCCTGCCCCAACACCTGCAGCTGGAGCTGCTAATAGGGACAGCGTTGTGTTTGATAGGTAAGCAACCGCCTTGCAAACAACACAACCTGTTGCCATGCCATGTGCCGCGAACATCGTACATCCTGCTGCTCCTGTTGCACATCACTGCTGCTGCATGCAAGTCTGGCCGCTCTGCCAGGTGCTGTGTACAGTATAGGCGATGCAGCTACCACCAGTGGTGTCACACGTTTGTTAGAATGCCTGCGTGCATATGGTGCAGGTGGATTTATCATCTCTGGCAGTGTGAAGCCTATCGTCATCAGCAGGGGCGCACCGTGAGTGGCGTTGCAGCTCCTACTCACATTGCACCATATCTTCTAGTAAAGTCGCTTCATGTAAAACAGCAGCACTTCAGGAGGGAAGCAGGCAAGCAGAGGCACCCGACCCCTTATGTATTGACGCCCAAGTTCAGAAAGGCCTTTGACAGACGAACTTGACTAGAGTCACTTGGTGCACTGCAGCTGCATACGAGATAGGCTGCATACCAGATAGCCTGGCACGACATCAGTTGCTCAGCGCAGCAGCACAGGCTATTTTTGTCCAGAGAGAGCAGCAGCTGCGCATACTTCATGCAGCAGACGCTTTTGCTGTGGCAGTATGCCGGCGCTGACCAGCTTCAACCAATATGCTGTGCACGCTGGAAAGCACCTGATTCAAACAGATGCTCAGCAAAAGCACTGTCACAACTGCAAGAACATGCTGTGCGTGCCGGCAGCTTGCTAATCATGTGCCTCTCCGCAACCAAAAGATCCCATTGTGGCAGTACTACGCTGCGGCAGCGTCTTCTTGTTCTGAGGCATACGTTTGAACCGTTTGCCCCTGCTGCTGCTGCTGCGGCTGATTGGCTGCTTGCAGGAGCGTGGATACTGGCAGCTGCAGGGCAGGGTTCATCCAAGTAAACCACAGAGGCAAAGCGCTGCCGCTGCCTACTTTGGTCAGTAGCTGACCTGGCGATAGCAGCGAAGCTGGCATAGGAATCGGGATGTAGCAGTGCGGCAGTGCAGCAGGAGCTTGGCATTTACCATGCATCGAAGGTAGAAACAGTAGATGCTGCATCCCGAGACAGTTATTTGGTTACAATGGTAACAAGAGCATAGCTCATGACGCCTCAGGCCTAGGACGCAGAATAGGCACAGTCAACAGCCTGGCAGTACCAGGCTTCTTACGGTCAAGCAGCGCCGCTTGCGTTCGGCTAGCCAAACATGACTGTCGGATGACCTGCGCCACCACCGTGATCGTGATGATTCAAAACCATGTCACACAGAAACGCCCGCTGCCAGATTGATGCAACGATTCGACCGGCAGGGATTGAGTCCGCAACGCTGAGACTCCAAAACTTCAAGCTGGTAGGGTGCACGCTTGAGCTGCTGTTCAACATCTTAGGCAGCTACTAGCTACACACTGTGCAATGAGTACGTGCATGCATGCCAAGGGACAGTGCCTTGACCCACAAAAAGGCGAGGTGCAGCAACTCAGCCCGGTGACCGGGGTGCCATGACAGCACAGAAATGCCATAAAACTTTTATGTGACATGGCATGCTTCGCCGCGATCATGGCCAGTAGGCGGCTGGCAGTGCCATCCGTATTCTGCGTAGTATCGCCAATAAAAGGTCTACCTACTAGTTGCCAGTGACACACACGCGATGCTACCACAGCGCTGCCAGCCAATTGCCACATGAGCATAGGATACCAAACAATGTGGCGCCTGTCGTACTCAACTCAATGATTCCTGCACCAAAGTGCACCCAGGTCACTAGTAGCGCACTTCTTAATAAATAATCAATCCTTGTAAGCCATACCTTTCGGCATCGGCAACCGCGCCTCACCCACTGGGGAGGCGGAAAGCAGACTGATTATTCTCTCTATTTTCGGTGTAAGGTAGACCACCCAGACCCTTACACCCCTTCCTAGGCAGCATGTGGGAATCACCCCATACGGTGGACTGCATACCTAGCAGGGCCGGTGTGTATATAGCCAGCAATCGACGGAGTCCTGCGGAGAGTCGCGAGGACATTAGCAGCATCCTTCCTTCGGCTTTCGCCGACTGTATCCCTGAGTCCAGAGACATACTGCTTAGGCTCAGAATCGAACCTGCAACCTTTCGGCCACTGTTCGTCCGTCATCACCACTGCGCCACGTGTTTAACGTCCCGCCGGACACGTAGCGCACTTCTTGTAACAACGCTTGCTTCCGTGTTTGCGCCGCCACCGCCGCTGCTGCTGCAGCTGCTGGCTCCAATGTGCTGTGGCACCTTACTCCTTCAACAAGCCGTACTGAACCCCACTGGTGTTCCGCCTGCTGCCACACCTGCTGGCCAGTCATCGCGCCGTGCTCTCAACAGTCAGCTGCTTGAAACACAACTTCACCGGATGTCCGATGCTGCCAAGTCATCACAGTCTCCTGTGATCTCGCAGTCTGCCGCAGCTGCTGGCCAGTTGTGTGCTGTTCCCCCTGATTCCGCTGTTTTCAAATAGCCAGCTGCCCTACCGGATGGCTGATGCTGCCTCCAAGTCGTCGCAGTCTCCAGTGATCTCGCAGTCTGCAAGTGCCTGTGCATCAGGCTTCCCAATAAGCCCGCTGCCCTGCCCTGGAAGCATCTTGCCAGGGAAGCCACTGGCCTGCAAGCAGCAGCGGCAGCAGCAGCAGCAAGCAGGAGAAATAGTGAGGCTAAACGGGTGAGGAGGGCATCAGGCTGCCCAATGAGCCCGCTGCCCTGCCCTGGAAGCATCTTGACAGGAAAGCCACTGGCCTGCAGGAAGCAGCAGCAGCGGCAGCAGCAGCAAGCAGGAGAGACAATGAGGCTAAAAGGGTGAGGAGGGCATCAGGCTGCCCAATGAGCCCGCTGCCCTGCCCTGGGAGCATCTTGCCAGGGAAGCCGCTGGCCTGCAATCAGCAGCAGCAACAGCAAGCAGGAGAGGTAATGAGGTTGAAAGGGTGAGGATGGCGTCAGGCTGCCCAATGAGCCCGCTGGCCTGCCCTGGAAGCATCTTGCCAGGGAAACCGCTGGCCTGCAGGCAGCAGCAATGGCAGCAGCAGTAAGCACGAGAAATAATGAGGCTGAAAGGGTGACGAGGGCATCCAGCTGCCCAATGATCCCGCTGCCCTGCCCTGGAAGCATCTTGCCAGTAAAGCCACTGGCCTGCAGGCAGCAGCAGCAGCAAACAGGAGAGAGGCTGAAAGGGTGAGGATGGCATCAGGTTGCCCAATGATCCCGCTGCCCTGCCCTGGAAGCATCTTGCCAGGAAATCCACTGGCCTGCAGGCAGCAGCAGCGACAGCAGCAGCAGCAAGCAGGAAAGATAATGTGGTTTAATGGGAGAGAATGGCATCAGGCTGCCCAATGAGCCCGCTGCCCTGCCCTGGAAGCATCTTGCCAAGAAAGCCACAGGCCTGCAGGCAGCAGCAACAGCAGCAGCAGCAGCAGCAAGCAGGAGAGGTGGAGGAGCAGACAGGGTGAGGAGGGCATGTGGGTATGCCTGTGTACGCTTTCAGGCTGCAGGTGCGTGTATGCTTGCTGAAGCTGCAGGATACCAGCATGTGCCAGTGCACCTTGATACCTGTAAGCTGGAGTAGGCCCCGCTCCACTGGCACAAACGGCCTGCTGCACAACCAATAGTTGCTCCTGTCCTGTAGCTGCTGTGCCAAGACCTGCACACCTTGAAGCCTGTGAGCTTGAGTGACCGCAGCCCTACTGGCACCAACAGCCTGCTGCACAACCTTTATTCTATAGTTCTCTGTGCTGTGGCAGCTGCGCCCTTTGATCACTTCATCAAGCAATAACACAGCGAAACAGGCATGCACCCTGCTCACCTTGAAGCCTGTGGGCTTGAGTGGGCCCAGCTCGTACTGCTCCGGCGGTACAAACAGCCTGCTGCACACCGTTTACACAACCTTCGACCTGTCCTGTAGCAGCTGGGCTGCGCCCTTGGGTGGCCTGCTCACCTTGAAGCCTGCGAGCCAGAGCGGGCCCAGCTCCGCTGGCTCAAAGAGCCTGCTGCAAAACATGAAAACCTTAATCTGTGCTGCAGCAGCTGGGCTGCGTCCTGCTCACCTTGAAGCCTGTGAGCTTGAGTGGGCCCAGCTCCACTGGCACAACAGCCTGCTGCACAGCGTTCAAATTTCAAACACACTGGGCTGCGATGCTCACCTTGAAGCCTGTGAGCTTGAGTGGGCCCAGCTTGTACTGCTCCAGGGGTACAAACAGCCTGCTGCACAACATGATAAGTTCAAACCTTTATCTGTGCTGCAGCAGCTGGCTGCGCCTCACCCACTGTGAGTGGGCCCAGCTCGTACTACTCCAGCGCTACAAACAGCCTGCTGCATAACGTTTGAATTCAGCTTTTCAGTCTGTTCTGTACCAGCTGGGAATGCGCTATAGGGTGCCCTGCTCACCTTGAAGCCTGTGAGCTTGACTGGGCCCAGCTCGTACTGCTCCAGCGGTACAAACAGCCTGCTGGACACCGTTTACGTAACCTTTAACCTGTCCTGTAGCAGTTGAGCTGCTATACATGCGCCTCACCCACCTTGAAGCCTGTGAGCTTGAGTGGGCCCAGCTCGTACTGCTCCAGGGGTACAAACAGCTTGAAGGATACTTTGCTGACACCAGGCGCTATCTCATCAATGTAAGCTATGCGGATGTTCTCGGTCTGCAAAGCAACACAACACATTCAGGCGGCAATCAGCTCAGCATCATCAAGCAAATAACCCGATAGCACCATTACCAACTTGATGATGCAAGGCGGCAAGATAGTGCTTGTGTTTATGTGGCAACAGGGCAACTACTTGGGCGGCATGCATGCAACAGCATGCACTGGCTATTGCTTGCAGGATATCATGTTTGATGGCTGACTGGCTGAGTTGCTGGCGTCTTGCCTGCCGGTTTGCCTGCCTGATTCACAGCTGGCTTCAACGCTAGCATGATCAGCTGGTTGCCTGGCTGGCTGGCTGGCTACTTTGATTGCTAAATAAATTTGTTGGCAGGAATGCCAGTGCATGTGCGTGCTGTTACCACAACGCCATCAGCTGCTGCACAGCAAGACGCTGCTAACTTGAACTATTAAGATGACTGCTCAAGCACACATCTTCTATACTGGAAGCTGCTGCTCACATCGTCTATCGCGGCCTCTCCGTTTCTGTCGTACACCCTGCCAAACACATCTGCGTTGTACAGTGGCTTCTTGGTGGGGTTGGTTGCTGCTGCGGTAATGTCTAGGCAGGCGGCCTTCTGGGAGCCACCAGAGAAAGTGACGCCGCCCACAGTCGACGCACCAGCTGCGAGTGACAGCAGAGGCCCAACATTAGCCATCAAGAGCGGGTGACGCGCAAAAAAGAAAACACAACAGTGGTGAGGAAGCTTGAGTGTGCGCACGCGCTAGGGAGCTGCTCACATAGCTGCTGCAGGTGCTGGGTGAGAGAGAGAGGTCTGTTACAGGGGAATTAAACTGCCGAAGCAGCTGGGTGAGAGAGGTCTGTTACAGGGGTGGGCAAGCTATCGCCCTAGAGCGAGTCACTTGCCCCTCTTTCAGCTCACATATCATGAGAACCCGATAGCAAGCCACAAGATGCAACCAAAGTAAAACTCCAGAGGCATCTTGCAGCCCCTACCTCCCCATAAACCAACAAGTACATGCAGTGCAGCATTTTTTTTTTTAGAATTTGTTACAAGCCACCATACCCCGGTGGAGGGCCGCGAGAACACGGAGCCAGTCTGGTCACCCTCCGCGACGCGCTTTTCAGCGCCTACGTCGCACTACTACCACCGCCGCCGCCAAGTATCTTCAGGCCTCGGCATTTTTCGACTCAGCGCCGCCAGAAAGTTCGACCCGACCAGGAATCGAACCCCCGCCTCATGGATGGCAAACGAACGCCATACCACTACGCTAACCCACGTGTTTAACGTCCCGCAGCATGTGCGAAGTGCAGCACGGGAGAGAGAGGTCTGAGAGAGGTCTGTTACAGGGGTGGGCAAGCTATCGCCCTAGAGCGAGTCACTTGCTCTTGTGGCTTGCTATCGGGTTCTCATGATATGTGAGCTGAAAGAGGGGCAAGTGACTCGCTCTAGGGCGATAGCTTGCCCACCCCTGTAACAGACCTCTCTCTCTCTCTCACTTGCCCCTCTTTCAGCTCACATATCATGAGAACCCGATAGCAAGCCACAAGATGCAACCAAAGTAAAACTCCAGCAGCACGAGTTGTAAAACGTCATATACTTGCAGTGCCACATAGGGTCTACAATATGTCCGGCGGGACGTTAAACACGTGGCGCAGTGGTGATGACGGACGAACAGTGGCCGAAAGGTTGCAGGTTCGATTCTGAGCCTAAGCAGTATGTCTCTGGACTCAGGGATACAGTCGGCGAAAGCCGAAGGAAGGATGCTGCTAATGTCCTCGCGACTCTCCGCAGGACTCCGTCGATTGCTGGCTATATACACACCGGCCCTGCTAGGTATGCAGTCCACCGTATGGGTGATTCCCACATGCTGCCTAGGAAGGGGTGTAAGGGTCTGGGTGGTCTACCTTACACCGAAAATAGAGAGAATAATCAGTCTGCTTTCCGCCTCCCCAGTGGGTGAGGCGCGGTTGCCGATGCCGAAAGGTATGGCTTACAAGGATTGATTATTATTATTATAGGGTCTACAATTGCGGGGTGGTCCTGTAACATTACTTCTGTCGCGTGTACCACTGAGCCCCTGCAGTGCTCGTGTCATGTCGGACACTGGCAGAGCGAAGCTACCTGGTGCAGCTGCTGGCGTACCCTCACCCCTGTTGCTGCATCATATACATGCCACCCAAGCTCAAAGCAACATGACACGTGTTTAACAACTCGCTGAACTTGCCACCTAGCCATGTTGTCGGCTACAGCCGCTGGACTGCACAGGCTTGAAGAAAGCTGTTCCTGCAAGGCAAACTGACCATCGCTGCAGCACATGTTGTGCTCCTGTGCCTGCCTCCTGCTTGCCTGCTTGCTGACAACACAGCTGCCCACCTGCACACTCCACCCTGTTGACGACGATATCGTCGAGCTTCACGGATACTGGGCCAAAAGCCAGCGCAGGTGGAGCAAGAAGCAGCGCCACTACTGCTGCCGCTGACACCACCTGCTGCGTCATTGATGCAGCTGCATCTGCTTGCACGACAGCAGAGGAACACGCAGTCAAGCACATTATATGGTATGAGTACGCATCAATGCGCTGGAATGTGCCAATCATCGCGGTGCTGCTTTGCTCAAACATGTGGTGTGCTGCTGTGGTGTCCTGCTGGACCTCACCAGAGCTGGATGCTGCACCAGTGGAGGACGCGGCTGCAGCAACCAGGGATCGCTGCTGCTGTGGCTGATGGTGACGTATGGGTGCGATTAGGGAGTGCTTGAAAGGCCTGGCGTTGGCATTTGCAGTGGTGCCACGGACTTGACGATGCAATGTGGCCATGGTGCCTTTCTGCTGCAACGGAGATCTTCAACACAAGCGTAAAGCGATCAAGATAGCCCTGACTTTGCGCATTTCACCGGCATCTAGGCGCTTCATACGCATGCTCAGTGTGACAAGGGTTTGGCAGACGTGCATCGCAGACAACGTTTGTGCTGATATGGTTGCTGCTATGTACACTGCAACATGACACCGCCACCTACCCAGTTTACCCTGATGAGACGACCACACTGTGACAGTACATGTACTGCAGATGCGTGCTGGACCCGAGACTCTCTACTGTGATTTCAGGAAACTTAAACGCCTAGTGCTGCTTGCGAGTACGGTTTATGCAAGCGGTACAGCGTGCTAGCTTAGTGCTGGGCTGTGGAGAAGGCAGTCAGCCTGCTGCTGTCCTGCTGACCCTGCTAGCCAGTCATGCAACTGGACAGGATTAACTCAGAAGGCGATGGAATCATAATGTGAGTCAGAATCTTTCCGCTTGACAAGCTGCCTGTTCCCTGCAATAAGCAGCATGGCCAGAGGATGCTGACACCATCTGGGTGTTGATGCAGCTACCCTTCTGGCAGGACAGCAGTGACAGTTTGCAAGAGTCCGTCCGGCTTCTTCCACACATTCATTGCGGATAGGGATGTTTTCCAGGTGATGAGCAAAGGGCTTGGGGCATGCATTAACTAACAGGTGCAGCAGATGCAGCAACCACATGATGCTGGTCACGCAATGCCTGCCAGCAGCTAGCACGACCAGCTTGTCCCTACAAGCACCGCAGCTGCGGCTTTGTATGCGAGCACAGCATGCCTAACAACAGGCACATCAACGTGTCTTGCAGGTGCTCTGCTGTTTTGACACAGATGGAGTCGGCAGTGCCAACTATGCGCAGGGAGGCAACCCATGGTGCGCACCAGGCTGGCAATACCACACAGTGCAGCAGCACACACTGCAGTTTGCCGACTGGTGTCTAGGAGCATTGCTGCGTATCTTGTGAAAGCTTGGGACGTGCGTAATTGTTGCAAACATAACGGAGCGGTGCTCCCTCTTTCTTCCGCCCTGGGGGGCGCGGGGCCGATGGCGTTGATGCTATGGCTTGATCTGGTAATTTGATGATGATGATGATGATGATGATGATGATGATGATGATGATGATGATGATGATGATGATGATGATGATGATGCACAGCAGTCAGCGCTGCATGTGTACGTCAGCACCGTCTTTCCACAGCCAGATGCAACAGTGGTTTCGGCGGCTCTCAAGACATGCAAGCCGGCTGTAGCATCATGCTGGCGGCTTGCAGCAACCTCACCTGCTGCTGCTGTTTCTGCAGGCTTGTCACAACACAAGCAGGCTGGATGCTCTGCAACAGAGAAGGCAGGATTGAGCAGCGCGGTAGCTGGCCCCGCACGGCCAAAGAACCCATTATGTGAGCATGTGATGCTGGCAGGTGATCGCACTGGATGCAGCAGGACCTTTTCTGACAGGCTGAGCCTGCACCCTGGTTTGCCAGAGCAGAGGGCTGCCAGCTCCGGTAGAACAAACACAGGTCTGCTCCAAATTGTCAAGTCTGCATGGCACAGCTGGACGTCGGCCGCCAGACTCACGCAGTGCGCTTGTGCATGTCCTGCTGTGCAGCTGCCAGGTGACGCCAGAGCTGTCAGTGACGTTTGTGGACCAGCAGCACATAGAAGCAGTCTTCAGCTGTGCTGATGTCAACAAGCGCTTCCAGGTGCGAGGTGGACTCAAGTGCAGGCTGTTTACAGATACTGAGCCTGCAATCGAGCGTGTTAGTACTGCGGCAACAGCAACCTGCGAGCCAGCTTGGAGTTCACCCAGCAGCTGCAACTTGCAGGAACAGCAGAGTCAACAGCATGTCTGGTGTGAGTGGCATGCACTGAACATTGCCGGTAGGGTAGGGTTTCCTGCTGTGTTATTGCTTGCGGCCCCCTTCAGTTGCAGCACTGCCGCAGGGTCAAAGGTCAGGTTCTGCAAGCCCACTTGCCCAACCTTCTGCTGTCTGACCTTGGTGCGTGAAGCAATTAATCTTTTGTCCTGCCATCTGCAACGCAATTGCGTGGCTTGCTGCGCTGCTGTGCAGTAGGTGGGGGAGTACCTGCGGCGATCTGATGGCATCGCCACGCTCGGCACAGATGCCCAGGGCCGCATGCAGCTGGACATTCCTGCAATCAGGCAGCGCATCAGCACAGTAGGCAGCCTGTACACACCCCCTGGGCCACACCATACTGTCACAGCACAACCTGGCTTAGGTGAGACCACCGTCGCCTGTAGCAACGGAGCTGCAGCAGCAGCAGCAGCAGCAGCTGGGCTGCAGAGCGACCAGCAGTACTAGTTGTTTTGCATGTGTTGCGGTGGGCACCTATGAAGCATGGTGGGTGCCAGCATGCAGTACCAAACACCAGCAACTGCTGCCATCTGGCTCACTTTTTGCATGCACTGCGACCGTCACACCTTGCAGGAAATCTGCGAAGCATAGTTAGCAAGATGGATCCTGCAAGCGAGTTGAGAGCTACGATCAGTGAACTAGACAAGGGCCAACAGCGCATTGCTGGCCTGACAACACTGAAGCACACATACGGCAGCCGCACCAGCAGCAGGAGCAGCAGCAGGCCAGGCAGCAGCTCGTCAGCACTAACAGCTGCAGCAGCGGGTGAAAGCTCAGCAGATGCCGAACAGGATGCTCCGTATGGCAGCCCTGTGCTCAGCCCTGCACAGCAGAAGCTGGCAGCCAAGCTGAAGAGGGCAGAGGTTGCAAAGCCCAACTACACAATAAGGTGAGTTGTAAGCTGCTTCAGGCTGATGTGTGCTGAGAAGCATCCCTTCGTGCACCAGCAAGCACTACTCACATTTCACCACTGCGGCCATGTTGATTGCTGCTGCCGAGCCTGCGGCTGTCCGCGCTGTTGCAAACGTCTGCAGGCGCAGGAAGCTGCCGCTGCTGAGTGTGGCGCAGCTGGATGCTCTGCTGGGCCCTGCAGGCCCACAAGATGCACTCATTGCAGTGTGCCTGCTGGCCAGCTGGAACCCCGTGTGCACCAAACTAGAGCACTACGAGCTGCAGGGCGCGCACTATGAGCTGACACAGCAGGCAGCGGCTGCCAAGCACGTGCAGGATGAAGGCAGTGCGGCGCAGAGCGGCAGCAGCGGACGTGATGGCAGCGGGGATGGCAGCAGCAGCGTCAAGCTTGGTGTGGATGCCGCTTACATAAAGGTGGGTGTGCTGCAGTGTAGTTGTGTGAGAAGAATGCTGCTGCAGCCATCCCTGCTGCCAGTGGTGCAGTGTAGTTGTTTGAGACAGCAGTTGCTGCACAGCCGTGTTGAGCAGAGGTGATCCAGCATGTGCGGCATACAAGCGGGCTGCCTATGCAGCATGCATGATGATTATGTATGAGGGGTTGGTGTGTTGAACCTGTCAGCATGAGCGCCCGCCGCAGCAGCAGCAGTGCATGCATGTGCACTTGCTCAGGACATTCTTGCAGCAGTGCCAGTGGCAGCGGCTGCAGCCATGTGCCAACAATGCTGGAGCGTCAGGAACGCCATCATGACATATAGTGATATTTCTTGTCAATCCTTGCTGCAGCGACTACGAGTTTGCTGTTCTGCCTACTCTCAGCAGTGTGATCTGCTGTGTGACACAAATCAAATGTGATGGTGACCATGCCATCATGTACCACCCACCGTCCTGCTGCTGTGTCCCTGCTGCTCTGCAGATGTACAAGGTGGATGGCTCTGAGAGCCTCGAGCTGCAGCAGCGCTTTGGCTTCCGCTCCATCCCCATGTTCCTGATGTTCTACCAGGGCCGCCTCGTCAGCGCAGGCAACAGCATCCGCAGCCAGCAGCAGTTCCTGCAAGCAGCCGCAGCAGGGCTGGCAGCTGGCCGGCGGCGCGACTTCCTGCCAGAGGGCTTCAAGTTTGGCGCTGGCGGGGACAATGCGATGCTGGACAGTATCACAAAGGACATGTCGTTGCTGGGTTGACGAGTGGTTCTGTTGCTGGCCGAGTGCTGCACTTAGTGATCACACATAGTTATTACGGATCTGCGCAGTACCACAGCAGCAGCCAGCGTGTAGCATCACGCGGATCACACCTGGTGCTTGTTTATTATCAGGATTACTGGCTATACTACAGCCTGGCTGGGCCAGCCAGCTATTGCTGTAATGATGGTTGTCATGCCAGATCGTTGTGTTGTGTGTCGCTCTGGGTCTTTGTTCCACAAACACGGTGCAATGCAATTGTGCCAGGGGAGGCAACCTGGTCTCAGAGTAATCACCAAGTCACAGCCCAACGGTTCAGAAGTACAAAGGCACCGTGCTTTGACTGTAAGCGCCGTGTGAGTCATATCATATGATATCAGATGATCTGGCATCCGATGAATCAGTGGCATGCATGCCACATGCATGCCAGATAATACACTGGCAGCGCACTGCGCATGTGACATCTGTCATTGAAGGTGACGATTGACTGAAGGTGACGATTATTGAAGGTGACGAATTCGTAACTGGTGTTACCACGTCATACAGCCCTGGGCTGTTGAACGCACAGGGTCGAAATCAATCAAGCTGAGCTCATCCTGCAAGCAACTTGCTGAGCAACTGTCGAAGCAACATTTGGGGCTGCACTGTGCAGCACGGTGCTGCAGGCACCCTCATACAGCGCTCAGCGCTCTGCGGCGCAGATGCAGCAGAGCACGTGCAACATGTACTGGCTGCAGCCGTTGCAGCTGCAAAGTCAGATGCATTGCACTGCATCGCCGCGCAGCGCGCCGGCGCATGTGCACTCTGCCAACAGTTGCAGTGATCAGCCACGAGGCAGCAGGGTGCTGCCAGAGTTGCAGCACCGCATGCCTGTTATGTAAGCCGTAATATAGATTTCTAATACACAGGGTGCCAGGCCTGATGGTGCACTCAAACACCCAACAGCAAGCTGCAACTGCGGTTTAATTGATGCAGGACATACTAGACGTAGCTGGTGTAGCTTTGCTGCTACACTGCAGGTTGCCCACCCATCACACTCAGACCTATCACCAACAAGCCCTGATTTCTGTTCATCATGTACACATGCTGCGCCAGAGACAAGGAAAGCAAACTTATGCGTGCGTGCGGGTGGTGGTGGTAGGCGTCAGGGCCCAACGTTGGGTGGTCACATTGTTATGCATGATAGCCCTGCATCCCAGTCCCACTCATTGTGAGAAGCATAAAAGACTACACCTAGTGACTTCTGTTGCTGCAAGCACAAGCAGCGGAGTGCAAGCCGGTCATGTGGCTACAAGTAGAACGAACGACGATCAAGCTGCTTGCCATACCACCAATGCAGTAACGGTGCAACACTCCAACAGCCTAAGGCGATGCAAAAGAATTGTTGCCCTGCTGGCCACAGCTTTGGGCGCGCAACTGCATGCATGGCACTGCCAGTCAAAATAAGAAGCGCATCTGAGGCAATGGCGTCGTCGCCAAAGACGCTGTGAGCCGTGTTCATGAACCCATGAGTGCTACACAACAGCGCCAAAGTAAGCAGCCACCCTACTGCTACTGTGCGTCCATGGCTGCACCACCTGCTGCTGAGTCAGGTGCTGTTGGTGCTGCTGCTGGTGCTGCGGCCGCACCGCCCACGCCCAGTGCTGCTGCTGCAGCCCCCACCAGCGCTCGCACAACCTCGGCGTCATCTGACTCTCCTGCAGGAGTCCTGCCGCTGCTGTTGACCACACTTGGCACCGCCCCTGCTGACAGCAGCTGCTGCACCACTGCCAAGTGCCCGCCTCGTGCCGCGTTGTGCAGGGGTGTGTCTCCATCGCTGTCCTGCGAGCTGATGCTACCTGGCCCTGCCTTTTCCAACAGCAGCTGCACGATGCCTGCATAGCCACCTGCTGCTGCATCGTGTAGGGGTGTGGTGCCGTCTTCTGGGTTCACTGGGTCTGCTTTTGCCCCTTCCTGCAAGAGGAGCTCAACGCATTGCTGGTGCCCATACAGGCAGGCCAGGTGCAGCGCTGTGTCTCCATCGGGGCCGGGCGTGTCTACTGTGTACTGTGTGTCTTTGAGCTCCTGGATGTTGGTGGTTAGCTGCTGCATGCTGCCTTCCTCGCATGCAGCAAAGATGTTGACAAGCACCCCACCAGATGGGTCCACCCACTCATCCTCTTCCTCATCTGCCTCTATGCGCAAGTTGCCAATGTGAGCCAGCTGTTCTTGCAACCACTGCACACCAGGAACAAGATAGGTGCTGTTGGATACAGAAGGTGAGAACGCTTGCCACAAGGTGTCGATCACACTCTGAATGCTGCTGATGTTGCTACTTGCTCTGGCAGCAGGCTGCCTATCGTCTGTGCCATGGCTTGTGTACAAAGTAAAGTATCACCTGGTACTGTTGTTCATCCAGCCCCTCGCCATCGCTGTCGTGATCTGATGCGTGCGGGTCGTCGCTCACTGCCATGTTCTGCTCCACCTGCCACTGAGCCCCACAGAGCCGCTCCTGGTGGTGATTTGGCCTGAACAAATCGAACTTCGATATCGCCTGATGATTACGTGCGGCTGTGCTGATGAGGTACACAACAGGCAGCCAAGGTACTACAGGCTGAGCAGTCGGCACAACAGAACACGGTGGATTCTCTGTGCTGCTGATAACATCCTTACACACCGGTTACAGAGAGAACTGCAACATGGCCATCACACCATCACATGCAGCAGGGGGTCCTCAGGTAGCTACGTCACAACTAACAGGGTGACGTGTCATCATAACAGTATAACTGAAGTACCCGATATAACAATAGATGGCATCACCTAACAGTGGCAAGGAATGCCGAAAGGAGTAGCTCCTGTTCCACTACCATTGCACACGGATTGGTCAACACAACCTGGATGCCTGATCAACACATCAAGTTTGAACTGCAAAAAGCTGCAGCATTCGAACTCGCAGCATGCGCCACGCAACAATCAAGTAGGGCTGCGGCCATTGTGGACACTGACTAATTGCCAAACAAGCGATAGCATCGGTGCCATCAAACCTACGCCCTGTGACACTGATAGTTCATGGCCACAGCTTCATCAGCCAAGGCTTTATAACACACAAAGTTCAGATAACTGCATGCTATTGCCACTGCTGACCAACGATGTGGTCAAACATCGACCCTGGCACAGCTGCAACTCACATATCCATCGAAACCTACATAACAGGTCAATAAGGTATGGCTTACAAGGATTGATTATTATTATAACAGGCTTCAATCGGCGGTGTGATGCAACAACACCAAAGGCAGCCATGCTAGCAATCACACAACAGTGACAGCATCCTGATGGTATAGAGAACTGCGATCCTACAGATCTCAAGGACTACTGGCGCTTGCAAAAGAAACAAAACCAAGCCTGCAGCCGGTAGCTGCAACAATGCTTTCAAGGCAGTCCAGACAGAACGTGAAACACGCAGAGCAAGCTCTGCTAGCGCAATCATAAAATGCTCATCCCATAATGCCAGAAACACCGCAGAAGTAAGACATCCAACCAGCGATGCGCAAACTACACACATTAGCTCCATAACAGGTTTCTCAAAGTGGCATCCATGACATCACAAACGACCATGCAAGTGTCAAATGCATGTTCAAATCAAACATGCATATCATCAACATCCAAGTATATCCGCTGAAGATGCCTCCAGCATATGTTGTGTCAAGGGCACACCAACACAGGCCTAAACTGTAGCACCAACACTACCAACAGAGCAGCTAAGGAACCACCACGACCAACCGTGGCCCCTTGGCTTCCACCAAAGGCAGCATCTGGTTTCTGGCATTCACAGGCCACTGCTTGCCTGTCAAGCAACGATGGCCTGAACCGCAACCAAGCGTGCGGCCAATCACAACCCACAGGATCCCGGAGAGCAAAAGAGAGTTCCAGTGTTGACCAGCAGCTCAGCGCTGTGGCTGCATAAAGACAGAAAGCGCATTCATAGACTGCCAGCAGCATGGCATTCTGCGCAACGCTCACCAAGCCAAGATCATTGCCTCCGGCACCCCATAACATCAGAAGCTGATGTTCTGCCAATATAGTCAAACTTCAAACGCGTTGGTGCTCTTGCGTCACACTCGCATACTGTCGTTGTAGAAGACAGTTCAACTTGACGCTGTACACCAGCTAGGTGCAGCGAGGTCCCAAACTGGGCACAATACAGCAACACAGCTGAGGATGGCTGCCGCAGTCAGACGCAAGCAGCGTGTGCTGCCATACAGGCGGCGGCAGCAGGACGCCACTTTGCCTGATCACAACAGCAGCCCAGGCACTGAAGCAAGGAGTTTCAATGCACTCCAAGCACTCCCCTAGATGAAGTGACCAGCACTTGCCGCATGTGGGGCACAGAGGACAGCGCTGGCCTCGAACCCCCTTCCAGCAGCAGCAGCAGCCGGCATGAGGACAGGACAGCCAACATGCCCTGAACGATGCCGACATGTCCAGGGCGCAGCAGCACCAATGCAAGCTGTGCCTACATAACACCACGAGAGTGCCATGTGGCGGCGCTGTCACTGCCGCTGCACAACATACCGCCGTGGCAGTGCAGCGGTGCCTCCGGGAGCAGCATCACGTCCACAGCTCAAAGAACCAGTGCGCAACCCCAAAACAGAGCCAACACAGCTTTGCCGCCTGCTGCAAGCTCGCTGCTCTAGCTCCGCCGCCGCCAAACCCATCACAGTGCATGCAAAACGTAGCAGCGAAAGGCGACACAACCTCACTGCGCGACAGGCAGGCCGTGGCAGTATGACAGAGACTCCAGGAAGCAGCAGCGCACAGGGATGCCCACTGCTGCATACTGCTGCGACCAGAAGCGCCAGCGCTGCGTGCCAAACTCGCCGAAGCACTTTGTGTAGAAGTGCGGGAAGGCAATGAGGGCCAGAAAGCCGAGGTGGGGGTTTCGAGCCCCGGGGTGCTCAGCTTCCAAACGGTCTGCATACGGCTTGTGCTCCCTGCGGGATCACAGAATGATAAGGACCAGACAGAAGGCAGGGAAAATACAAGCGGAGATGTTGTGGGCTGATGAATTGGGTTTGGCAAAATACAATGCAGAGTGCACTGACACATTGTCATTCATCAGATATGATAAGCTGATGTGAAGCGCAGCAGAAGCAGGGTTTTGCAGGCCAGGATCCTTGTGATGCTCTGCACTCGCCTACCTACTGCTAGCATGCGTTGGCTCAGGCCATGCACTGTGACACATCGACCCTGGGCACACACTTTGTGTCTACTTAGCAGACAGGATCTTGCAGGTGACAGGATCTGGCTGGTGACGGCACAACAGCTACACCTCCTGGGGCAGCGCTGGCCAATGCGCCCACCTGAGCAGTTGCAGCAGTAGCATCCTGCCTCTGTCAGTGAGGACCTTCTTCACTTCGACGATCAGCGGGCGCGTGCATCCTGCTGCCCTGAAAGCAGCCATGAACTCACAGAGCGTGGGGGCATGCAGGCCCTCACGGCCAGCTATGTGCAGCGTGCGCAGCTGCGCACTGGTGACATCCTGCGAGTAATACAGCAGCAAAGACAGCGGCGCATAGTATAGGTTGGTAATAAGGAGCGAGGGCATTGCTGCCAGCTATGTGCAGCGTGCGCAGCGGCGCACCGGTGACATCCTGGGGTGATACAGCAGCAAAGGATGCGGCACAGAGTATGGGATGATGGGTAAGGACAGAGGCCGTTGCGGCCAGAAACGTGCAGCGCGCGCAGCTGCGCACTGGTCACATCCTGCGGGTAACAAAGCAGCAGAGAATGCGGCATGGAATGTATGGGTTGGTGGGTAAGGACAACGGACCTCACGGCCAGCTATGTGCAGCGTGCGCAGCTGCGCACTGGTCACATCCTGTGGGTAACAAAGCAGCAAAGGATGCGGCAGAGAATTTATGGGTTGGTGGGTAAGAACAGAGGCTGTTGCGGTCCGTATGTGCAGCGTGCGCAGCTGCGCACTGGTCACATCCTGCGGGTAATACAGCAGCAAAGGATGCGGCAGAGAAAGTTTGAGTTGCTGGGTAAGGACAACTGACCTCACAGCCAGCTATGTGCAGTGTGCGCACCTGTGCACTGGTGACATCCTGCGGGTTGTAAAGAAGCAAAGGATCCGGCACAGGTTATGGGTTGGTGGGCTGACAGAGGCCGTTGCGTCCAGCTATGCGCAGCGTGCGCAGCTGCGCACTAAGGGCAGCAGCGAAGGATGCGGTACAGAGTATGGGTTGGTGGGTTGAACAATAACCCTCGCGGCCAGCTATGTGCAGCGTGCGCAGCTGCACACTGGTAACATCCTGCGGGTGATACAGCAGCAAATCAGAGCGGCACATGCTGCAGCATATTACTTCAATCACACCAATACACATGCACACATAGTCGGGGTGTGTCAGGCCCCACCTGGATGCGCACTGACACTGGTGGCGGCCTGATGCCATGCTGGGCCAGCTGCTGATACGCTGCCACGTTTGGCCCCGTGTTGGGGAAGGCCCGCAGCAGGTCAAAGTCATGCAGCACCACCAGCTCGCCATCTGCTGTCTCCTACAGCAGCAGCAGCAGCAGCAGCAGAGGTAGATCAGCGGCGCCCAGCATTGAAAGATAGGCACATGTGCACTGCTGAAAAGATGCATGGGAGGATGCACGGCCACGAGTCAGCCGCCAAAGCGGCGCAATTGCACCTGCTGTCACCAGCCCTCGTTGTCTGCGCGTTCAAGCGCAATGCTAGTCTGTGCTGGTTATAGTCAGCCAGCCACTTGGCATCAAGTGTACAGTGAAGTGTTCACATGCGCCTGTACCTGGGGTGAGTTTTGTGTGGCACCTAACCTAACCTAACCTAACCTGTACCTGGGGTGAGTTTTGTGTGGCACCTAACCTAACCTAACCTAACCTAACCTGTACCTGGGGTGAGTTTTGTGTGGCACCAAACCTAACCTAACCTAACCTAACCTAACCTGTACCTGGGGTGTGCAGTGCACATTCGTAGCATCAACTGACCTGAATGTCGACTTCAAAGTAGTGCAAGTCCCTGACTGGCCCGTGCGGGCCATTGTCCTCTGCTACCAAGGCCTGCATTGCCTCAATCGTGTTCTCACAGTATTGCCCTGCAGCCAATGCAGATGCAAGCACACACCTTCAGTGCAAGTAGCGCCTCCCGCCAGGTAGGTGGTGTCAGTGATCCTTGCATGGACATTCACTGATTGCTGGCAGCGCAGATTGCAATGCGCTGCTGTCGCTAGCCGCTGCTACAGCTGCTGTTGTGTTCCTGCTGCTGTCGCCATGCTGCTGGACCTCATACACATTTTCCCGCACAGTGATCGAAGCTGCACGACTTCCTGCTGCTGCTGCTACTGCTGCAAATGCGGTGGTGGTTAGTCAACGCACCGCTGTAGCCATGGGCTCCTGCCCTGTGTCCCCTGATGTACTCTACACGCTGTGCAGCCTCGCACCAGCACCACAGCTGCATGCAGCCGAACAGCAGGCCCAGCAGCAGCACCATGCTGCAGCTCAGCAAGTGGCTGGCAAGCAGCACACCGCCCACTGCTGCAAGCAACTCCCTGCAGCACCAATGACACACACGCATGCACATGCAGCAAGCAAGTTGGACGTGCAATCAGCGAGCGAGGACGCGGTGATGACAAAGCAGGGCAGCTGCTGGCACGTGAATGGTTCTCGGCTGCTCCTGAAGGTGTGCTTGATGCGTACAGCGCCTAATCCTATTGAAACAGCACTTGCTTGCCTGCAGTTTGCCTGCATCACACAGCTGCGCCTGTGATTCAAATCGCATTGTCGCCAACAACCACAGCAGTAAGCGCAGCAGTACATTAGCTAATCACCCTTACCTCTTGAAGAGGGCTAAGCTGCGGAGCACCATGAGTTGGAACATGATGCCCATACCCAACACGCGCACTGGCCTGTAGTGGTGCTGGATCCCTGTGAGGTACAGGTGCAGCGGCGGAGCAAGCGGCGGCGGCGCAGCTGCCGCTGCTTCTGAAGCAGCCTCTGCTGCTGTCATGGCGCAGCTGCCAGCTGCTGCTGTTCCTTGCAGGAATGAGTGACAGCTGTCACGGCTGTGCTAAAAGTCTGTGCATGCGTTGGCTTTCTGCTGGGAATCAGAAGTAGCACACCCTCTCCTGCAATGGCAAAACATGCACAACCACACAGCAGCAGCACACAACAGGATGGGTACGGCGGGTCAGGGCATCTGATATAGCGCTGATATGCGTGGATTTGGGCTGCAGTCTGCCACGCACACTTTACTCAATCAGTAACAGCATCAGAGCACAAGGCATGCATATGATGCACAGCAGCCTCATGGCTGATGCACTGCTACAGCTGCTGTGCAGGGGAACAGCAGACAGTGGTGATGTGCTGTGCTGACCGAACGCACGTTCATACAAGTACGCGGTACAGACGCCCAGTACAAGCCCTCCAGGCACGCCTGGCTGCTGCTTTGCGCTGCAAACGCAGGTTCCTCAACAGCAGACCGACGTTCGTCACGGTGTAGCGTCGATTTCGGCGTAAATCCTGAAGATAACGTTTTGATTACCGTTCCAAAACAATCAGCGCAGCTAGACAGCGACGAGAACATCAAAAGTGGCCCACGCCAAGCCGGCAAGCAGTGCAAACCACCCGGACTAATTGACATGTGAGTAGCAGCGATTACGAGGCAGTTCGTATCCCAAAACTTGCTGGATATTTGACTCCATATGGAATTCTCAGTCCGACCTTAGAAAGCGCCAGGCCTGGACAAATTTAAATCTCGCTTCAGGCGTCATAGACCACCGGGCATTGACATACAAACCCAATCAATGAGAGATGATCGTTATAAAGCTCATCTTCACCGGGTGTCGTGCGCCGATTTTGAAGTATTCGCGTCAAACGCAACATCCTGCCTAACGTGGCTTGGTCACACAGCATCCTGGTGTGCTCTCATAGCAACAAATGGTTCGCACCAGAGTGATCTAGAGGCAGCGGTGAAACGAAGGTAATCGCAAGGCAAGCCTGGGTGGACTGAACACCTGATCACAATCCAGTCAACTGCAGCTGACACGTCCATGCTTCGTCGTGCTCAGTTCACAGTGCAGGCCTGCGCTTTGCCAAGTAGCTGCCGTTCTGCTGTCGCAAATCACTGTCAAACCTCTTCAGTCTGCTGGTTGCAGCTGGTAGGCAGTGCAACGGCCGAGCACAAGAGCGTCACGATCCAGGACACGCATTCGCAGGTGCCTGCTGCCACACAGGCTGTGCTTGTATGCACACACCGTCGAAGGCATGCTGGCATGTTATCTGGCCTTCAGCCTGCCAGGCTGCGCTGCTGCTGTGCTGAGCACTTGCACGGAAGCCGAAAGCTTGGTGCCGTTTGCTTAGAGACGCAAGCAACGCCTTATCAAAACTACCGTCTTAACCGTCGTCGTTCAACTCGCAGGGCGAGGCAAGAACGCTTGAGCAGGCGCACATATTACACCATGGCCTACAGATACCGGGAAGTGTTTGCCAGGTAAGATGGGCGCTGAATTTGACAGGAATTTCCTCAGACATATGCAACTCAGGAGGGAAGCGTGTTCTGGGCTGCTTGAAGCGGCTGGGACGGGCTAATACTGCTGCGTCAGCCGCTGCGCTACTGCTGCTGCTGCTGCTGCTGCTGCTGCTGCTGTGCGGGCTTATACAATTTGCCACAGGGGTGACTACAGCTGCACCGCAGCGCTTACCAATGCCACCACTCACCTAGGCACACTTAGGAACATGTTCCTCTGCAGTGGCACAGTATGATGAGTTCTCACCATACTCCGTGGCACTGCAGATGCACATGTTCCCCAACTGATCGAGTGACACAGAGTCTGTGTCTGGGGTTCAGGCGCGGTGCAGATGCTGAAAGGTGGCTTACAGAAATGACCTCAACTATCATCGTAAAATCTCCAACAACTAGGCTCTGCGTATTCATCCAGCTGCTGCTTGCCGCATTTGCCCTGCAGTGAGCTGTTTGGCATGTGGTTTGTCATCGTGATGGCGCTGGGTGGTGTGGCCAACCACGTGCTCAACCCCTCTGCGGGCAGGGGCATGGGCTACCTGGCCATCGCTGTGCAGTTTGGGTGAGTCAGCAGCGGCAGCCTGATTGTGTTGTATGCTCTGCTGCATATGCATGGCAGCCCCACACAACTTGGGTGGTGCTTTGTGGACTCTTCACCTGTGCACCTGTGCCTAGTACGGCAGCGGAGGTTTTGCTTGCCTGCTGGTAATCAGCCAGATTCCGTGCAGGCTGAATGCAGCGCTGTGGTTGGCAACTCGGGGCAGCACCATTTGGGTGCAGCTGAATTTGTTGTGACAGCCAAAACACATCATTTGGCTCAGCAACCTTGCCTGCGCTGCTCTGCTTGCGCACCCTGCCCCATGCTGCGCAGGTTTGCGTTTGCTTTCCCGGTGAGTCACGCAGCTTGGTTGCAGTATGGCTGTAGCTGACTGTTATTTGCCAGCATCGACAGCAGCAGCCCGTGCACGTCTTGAGCTATACAGCCCTTCCAGCTACATTTGTCGCCATGTCCCATACCATCAGGCATGCTGCTGCTGCAACAGACAGCAAACCTGTAGACGGCTGCTTGTGCATCATCAGCAGACAGCCTAAAAAACGTGAGAAATACAATTGCCAGACTGCCACACTCAGCTGCCAGGCCACGCAAGGGTCCCCGGTTCAAACCCTGCTCCACACTTTCAACGCTGCTCTGCTGCGCTCTGACAGTTGTGTCCCAATCCACAATGCCACGCAGATTGTTGCGTTTGGCAGCATCTCTGCGATGTTCAACCCCGCTGCTGCACTGAGCCAGGTGGTGGCGGGCAACCTGAGCGCGCGGCAGTTCTTCACCGTGATTGCGGGAGAGATGGCGGGAGCCATCCTGGGCGGCCTCACGGTGTACCTGCTGTACATGCCCCAGATCTACAAGGCGGGCGCCAAGGTAAGAGCCGTGTCTGCTATGATATGGCTGTTATTGGCCTTTGCACAGGCAATTCACTTGGGCACTGCTCTTGTGCGCTCCTGGGACATTGATTGGAGGTGGTCCATGCTTGTGCTTCCGTGATGGTAAGTGTGCGAAGGAGGCCTCGTGAGCCAAACCAGAGACATGCATGCTTGCCAGCTGCTTGCAGCGCCGCCGTTGTTGTGTCATTTGACGATGTTTTGGCCTATCCTGCTGCTGCTGTTGCTGCGGTGCCAGGTGTTCACCTTCAGGGACATGTCCCATGGCGTCAAGTCCAACGTCAAGTCCATCGCTGCCAGGGGCGGCAGGGTGAGGCAGCTGGCAACATAAAGCATTCCTGCATGCACATGTGCATGGCCTTCTGCTGCTGCTGCTGCATGTGAGACAGCGCTAGCCTGTTCCAGATAGTGTTGTGTGCATATGCGGCAGTGAGGCAGCTGCTGGCAATGAAATGCATTCTTGCATGCACATGTGCATCGCCTGCTTCTGCTTCTGCATGTGAGACAGCGCTAGCCTGTTTCTAGCAAGTGATGAATGCCTATGGGGCCTCAAGGTGAGGCAGCTGCTGGCACGTTAGCTACCAGCAACAACAACAGCCTGTACGCACGCCAACAGTAATTGATGATAGTAATCAGTCACACCAGTAAAATGCTTTCGAGTAGGTGAGCCAGCGTGTGGCAGGGCAGCTACTCAGCTGACGTCAGCATTAGGCAAGGTGAGGCACACTGCACCAGAGTCACCAAATTACAAGCATGGATGACTCCTGCATTCACTGAATGTACAGTACAGTGTACTGCAATGCTTCTTGGGCTGTCATGTGCATCACCTGCTGCCGCTGTTGCAGCATGTGCGGCAGCACCAGCCTGTTTGACCAGCCTGTCTTGGACAGACTTTGCCTGTGATGCCCCCGCTGCTGACATGTGCTGCTGCTGCTGCCATTGCTGCTGCTGCTGCTGCGTGTCATGCCGAGCACCGCCAGCCAGTTGTTGAGAAGATGGCGCCCAAGGCTGACGTGGAGCAGGTCGTCAACCCCATCGCACCACTGGAGGATGATGACGACCCATTCCTGGTGCGCGCAGCGGCAGGCTGTTGCCATTACTAATGCATAGTTTGCACTACACCTCGACAATATATGCATATACTCACAATGTTTGTTGCGTTCGGACCATCAGCAGTGTGCAAATTTCTGCATCTACAGCAGCGGCAATGATGTGTCTGCGCATGGATGGGGCCGTCAGACGGTCACTGTGACCAGGTGTTGTGTGTGTATCTGTCGTGCTTGCAGCGCGTTTAGGTGTTGCGTTGTTTGGGTGCCAGCGCAAAGGTGCAACCAAAACTTGCCGATCCACATCATGCATTGTGACGTTACTAACACAGCTTGATGTGCTGTGCTTGCAGGGCATCTGGGTGTCACGCCCGGCATCCTACAACCCACTGATCAGGTGAACCCAGCAACGCGTCGGCAGATGAGCAGATGTGTGACAGCTGGTGCAGCTGACTAGCTAGTGACTAGCTGGTGCAGCTGACTAGCTGACTAGCTGCCTAGCCCTATAGGGCAACAACTGCAGCTCTTGCCGAACATCTGCAGTGTGAGCAGCGCTACTTGCAGCACCAAGGCATGCATTCATGCTAAATGGACTTGATTTGCAGCTCTTCTGCTCTTCACGCTGCTGTGCTCAGCTGTTGCCCTCAATCTGTGTCCTGATGCGTGTAATCTGTGCTATGTCCGTCTGTGTGCTGCAGCTTCCTGAATGAGTTCATCATGACCTTCATGTTCCTGTTCCTGGTCAACATGATGACAGCCAGGTGAGGCAGGGCCTGCTGTAACTTCCAGCGTTTGGAGTGTTGCGCAGTTCAGTTTGCAGATCGGTGATGGTCTCTCTCAAGTGCCTTGGCGGACTTTGTGCTTAATATCCAGGCAGCTGCCGGCAACATAGCCTGCTATGTTGGCAAAGCACCCAGCTGCTGAATGCTGCAGCAAGCGATTAGTCAGGTGGTGCTGTTTTGATTTACACTGTCACTGCACATAAGGTGACAGGGGGATTGGTCACACACGCTGTGTCTTGTCGCATCATTCACCACCCCTGCTGCTGCTGCTGCTGCTGCTGCAGGGGTCAGTACCTGTACCAGCCCAGTTACGGCATGTACAGCAACATCGTGCTGCCCATCCTGATTGGCTTTGTCATCTGCGCGATGATCCTGGCAACAGGCCCAACAGGCTTTGCAGGAAACCCGGCACGCGACCTGGTGAGGCATCCTGAATGGATTCTGTCACAGTAAACAAACTGTACTGCATATGAACAGGCCCAACAGGCTTTGCAGGAAACCCTGCACGCGACCTGGTGAGGCACCTTGCTGAAGCCACACAGCTGCTGCATTCGATTCTGTCAATCTTATGGAGGAGATGCAGCTGCCACCACACAGCAGCAGCAGTAGCACTCGGATAGATTGTTGTTGTAACCAGCAAAGGCATGGCTGCAGCACGAATAATAAGCCGAACGAAGACTCTGCAAGGCGTGTTGACAGCTACTTCACAGCTAAGCTTGCAGGCCCATGTCGATGCTCCATGCTTGCCCACTCAGCACTGAGTGGGCAAGCATGGAGCATCGACATGGGCCTCTGCAAGCTTAGCTGTGAAGCAGCTGTCAGCATGCCTGGCAGAGTCATCGTTCAACTTGTTGTTGTGTGCTGCAGCCATGCCCTTGCTGATTACCACAGCAATCTATCTGAGTGCTGCTCAGCATACCTACAGAATACAACGGAGCCACCTCAAAGATTTGGCATGTAACATTGTTTGCTGCCTGGACTGTGGTGCTGCTCATCACTGCACTACTACTACTACAGAGCCACGGTATGTGACAAGGGGTGCCGCCTCGACTGTGCTACTGGTCACTACTGCTCATCACTCCTGCTGCTGCTGCTGCATGCAGGGTCCCCGCATTGCCCACTGGCTGCTGCCCATCCCCAAGCATCCCAAGATTGGCTCAGAGTGGTGGTACTCGTGGGTGCCCGTGCTGGGCCCGCTGTGTGGTGGCGTGATGGCTGGAGGGCTGTTCAAGGCATACGTGGGCATCCTCAAGGGCCAGGTCTCAGTGGACTCCAACCCCTGGTGAGTGCGGCACTGCGTTGTGCAGCTACAAAGGGCAAGCGTTCTAGTTGTTTGGGATGGGATTAGCTCAGGTTCAAGGCGTACGTGGGCATCCTCAAGGGTCAGGTCTCAGTGGACTCCAACCCCTGGTGAGTGCAGCTTCTTGCTGCGGTGTGGTGTGATTACAGAGGGCATCGCAACGCCCAATGTACAATGTTTGTATCACATTCATCACGAATTTTGCAAGCTGTTGTACTGCCTGGGCTGCTGCTGCCTGTTGTACTACCTCATCACATCGTCTCAAAGCTGTTGTACTGCCTGGGCTGCTGCTGCCTGTTGTACTACCTCATCACATCGTCTCAAAGCTGTTGTACTGCCTGGGCTGCTGCTACTTGTTGTACTACCTAATCACATTGTTTCAGAGCTGGTGTACTGCCTCAGGCCCAGGCTGGGCTGCTGCTGCATGTTGTACTGCCTCATATGCATGTTCAAAGTTGTATCACCTGCGCTGCTGCTGCTGCTGCTGCCTATTGTACCGCCTCACCACCTGCAGGGCCACCACTGCCCTGGCCAACAGCAGCGTCACATCCAACATCACTACCTCAAACATCGGAGAGCTTGCTGCTGCTGGCGGCGCCACCTCTGCACGCTCAGAGCTTGGTGATGCGGCTGCTGCAGTTGCAAAAGCATTGCCCAAGCTGTTCTGAGCAGCTACACGGCGTGCTTTGGTTGCTGCTGTTGCCGCTCACACACCGCAAAAGCAGCAGAAGATTGTTGGCAGTTGAGAGCCGCGTGGGGATGCAGCTGCTGCGCGTTGCTGCTGGCAGTTCCCCAGCTGTAGTCCATAGCATAGCTGTGGCCTACCATAAGTGTGCAATGGTTACTGATTTACAGCAGGGAATGGGAGTGATGCGGCAGGATGGCATATTTTGCAGGTTGCCAGGGCTTGTGAAGACATGCTCCTGTCTGTTGTGTACGTTGGAGCTGTTGTGAATGCAGTGAGTGCAGGAGTCTGCTGTGCGGTAGGTGTTGACACAGCCTCGTTGCTGCATGACCATTACAGCGGCACGCATAAGGCAATTGTTGATTTTCATATTTGATGGCAGATTTGCATCCTGGCAGGGTGTTGCTGCTGCCACACAGATCCCCAGATTGTGGATGTAAGCACCTGACTTAATCTTACCGGCTTGTTGTTTGAGGGAGAAGCAAGTGCGATTGCCTGCTGTTGCATGAGCATGGACGCGTGGAAGATTTTTGATGTACAAAGTCATTATATATTGTGCATGTCGCACGCCTGCCAGTGATGCGGCGGCGAAGCAATTGCTTGAGCATTGGCGTTTTTTTGTGCAAACCTTGCACAGTAACCTAGCAGGATTCATTGTACATCGTTCACTTTACATATAAAAGATGCATACATATGCATGCACATAGTGGTAAGAGCAGTACCATGTGATTTACGTTTTGCTCAGTTGCTGCAGTTGTTGTGCTGCCAGTTGCTGCATAAGTATTGCTCGGCAAGGGAAGTTTCCTTGAGGTGCAGCCTTCTGCTGTTTTGCACACTGTACTTCTGCTGGACTGTTCAGCAGGTGCATGTCGTGTGCGCATCCATGCTAGTTGTCCACACAAGCCGTTCCTTTGACAAGCATGACGACTGCTGTACTGCAGCTGCTGCTCAGCACTTGTGTACGCCGTGTGACACCTCATCCATTCTTTCACACCTTGGCACAGTCGTCAAGGACCCCTGTAGTTCCGTCTTGTTACATCATGGACAGCCCACTCGAAGCACCAGGAGGTCTGGGCGGGTCCCTCCTGGTCCAGCTATGCATTGCAGGTGCGCAGCTTGCTTTACATGGGTTCCGTCTAAATCCGCTCTATGACATCTGTATTCAGCAGCAGGTTTGTGGCGTCCAGAACTTGCAAGGCTCTTCAGCAAGGCCTGTCCTGCTGCTCCCATGTGGCCACGTGTTTGACCATGGGACCGATCTTGCTTGCAGGGCATGTTGTGATGCACGCATCGACGCCTACATGTTCCTTTTGTCCTTCAAATGATTTACGAGCAACGTGCCGAGCAGAGCGCAATGTGATAAGTGGTCCCTGCATGCAGTGGCGATGATCGCTGTGTCACTCAGCATGAATTGGCCGTCACGCCTCAAGTCTCAATAGTGCAGGAAATTGTCGCAAAATCTCACGTTTTATGTGTAGATGCTTGCCTGCAGGCTACGGTGGGTGCCATAAACCCGACCCGGCTAGTATCATCCGCCCGCTCTTGTTTAGATGAGCGCCTCACACAGCCTGGCCACTGACGGTGCCTGAACCAGGTCACATTCCACGCCTCATACTCCACCAAACCTCATAACCTTTTGCCTCACACTCCGCGCCTCTGAGCTTCGACGCAACATCCACTACACATTCACGCACACCATCAATTGCAAAAATGGCCCCAGCAACTGCTGAGAAAAAGAAAGGCGGAAGCCTTCTGTTCTCGTTCGGCCGCAGCAAGGCAGAGAAGGCCAAGTCTGGTGAGTATCTGCGGCTGCTCCGCGACAGGTGGCCACGCAGCACACTCAGCACGCACACATCACTAACACAATCTACGTTTGTTTGATATGATTTTGTAATCAGTGGACAAGGCACCAGCTAAGGCCAGTGACAAGCCAGTGAAGGGCTCTTCCATCGTGAGCAAGACGAGCAGCAACAGCAGCAGTGCTGCCAGTGCCAGCCCGAAGGCAGCGCTGCCGAAGGTAGCAGCGAACGCAACTACGTTGAACGCAGGCAGCCCTGTGTCCCCCGCAGCGGTCAGCAAGCGCAGGCTGGTGCCAGCCGAGCCAGCGCTCGATGCCTCTGCAGCGATGCACCTGCGCAGGGATGACGCAGCCGCAGCATGGCAGTCTAGGCCACGCATGCCAAGCAGGCTGATGGACACCTACGTCAACTTCATGGTGCTGGGTGAGTGGCGTTGACGGGATGGGACCTTGCTGATTTCTGGCAGGCTGGCGAGCAGCAGCACGCGTAGCCCGATCCCAACGATCTATGTATTGAACGGTATTTCTGTCATTATTTCAAGCTGTCGTTGGCAGCATCCGCGATGATCCAGTCACCACGTGCACTTCGCAATTTTTGACCACGCTACTGTCTGCTGCTGCTGCTGCATGCTGCTGTTGCCCCTTCAGGCGAGAGCGGTCTGGGTAAGACGACATTCATCCAGAACCTGACCAGCAGCTTCAGGGTGTTCAACGGCGCCCGTGTGCAGGATGGCAGCTGCACCACATTGAGCCAGTTCCAGGCTGACCCTGAGAGCCTGCGCACTGTCCTGGAGCCAATGGACATCCCAGAGTCATCCCGCAGGCTCATGATCTCCATCCAGGTGCGCCAACAGCCAGCCATGTGATGTGGTGACTAATTGATCAATTGCTGGGTTGCCAGCCGCTGGTAGTGGGGCAGCTGTTGCAGAGTTGGGGTGCTGCTGGGGCAAGTCCAAGCAGCTGCTGCAGCATGGCAAGTGCTGCTGTACAGGAGCAGCAGTGTCACCAGCAGTCGTCATTAGCTAGCAGCAGCAGTAGTAATTCAGTAGTATTGGTTGTGGATAGCTGCATGTTTGTGCCAGCCAGCTAGCCAGTGTGCCCTCTGTGCTGAGCAGCAGGACGCTGGGCAGCAACTTGACAGTCAGCACCTGTGATTTCACATCAACTGCAGTGCATTGCAATTGCTTGAGCTGTAAGCACATCAACAGGCAGCTGCCTAGTACGCACACATCATGCACCAATGCGTTTCTGTGCCAGCCATGTAGGCAGCCACATAGTCACGCTGCATACACAGTCAGCTTATGCAGCAAAGCAAAGAGCCATGCAGCAGGGGCAGGCATGGACTGCCAGTGCACCTCTCATGCAGGACATCTGCCAGGTTCCCTGTAGCTGACGTTCATCCTGCACTGACCTGACCTGCTGCTGCCTGCCTGCCACCCCTGCTGCTGCTGCTGCTGCCGTTCCCACAACAGGACATGCCAGGGTGGGGCGATGACATCAACCTGATGCGCTACATGCGCATCATCACCGGCTTCCTGCTGGAGCAGCGCGCCAAGGACTACGACAAGCTTGCAGGTGGCCGCGCCCTGGACAAGACGGCCATGTGCGGCCAGCTGCAGCACAGCATCACCGCCTGCCTGTACTTCATCCCACCTCACCGCACCAAGAAGATCGATCTCATCCTGATGGCAGCCATCAGCCAGCTCGTCACCATCATCCCAGTCATCGGCAAGTCCGACTCCATGACCGAGTCCGAGCTGTCCGCATACCGCGCCGAGGTGCTGCAGATGCTCGGCACGCCCAACAAGTACGTCTCAGCGCGCAACCTGCCACAGCTGGAGGTCTCCCTGTTCAGCTTTGCCGAGTCGGTGCTCACCGACCTGGGCATGTCCAAGAGCCAGCTGCCCATCGCGGTCGTCACGAGCCGCGACGCCGAGCCGTGCGACGACCCGGCCTTCCTCGAGAGCCTCGGCCTGAGCGACGTGCAGAACCCCGTGCAGCCCGTGCGCCACTACCGTTGGGGCGCCTGCTACCCGCTCAACCGCGGCCACAGCGACCTCATCGTGCTCAAGCGCCTGCTGCTGGGCGACCGCGTGGAGAGCCTGTACGCGATGCTGGACGACTCCTACGCGCGCTACATGACCTTCTGCAACGCCTTCGAGGAGGCTGGCAAGCAGCTGCAGATGGTGGTGCAGGACGCGTGCCAGGTGCGTGGCATTCAACGATTATGGTGTCTTTCCAGAGTATTGGTGTCAGGTTACTGTGCGCATTGCCAGCAGTTTACTTCTGCAGCTACAGCAGGCAAGCCAGCAGACTGCACAGGAGTGGTGTGATGTTATGAATGATTGCTGTTGCTAGCAGGGGGCTGTCTGCGTGAAGATTCAGGTGATGCAGCTGCAGGCTGGTGACTCAGCTGTTTCCAACTCTTGGGGGGTGTTGGTGAGGCGGACTAACTGCTTATTGTTGACGTGGTGTGGTTCTTGGGCCGTCTGCTGCCGCTGCTGCTGATGGTGGCTGTAGCACTTCGACAGACTAGTCATCGTACAGGCCGCAGGCAGCCCTCGCTACAGCAGTCAGCCGTGTAGTCACCGCTACAGCTCACAGGTTTGTGTGGCTTGCAGGAACTGCGGTTTTGAAGGGTTTGAAGGCTGCCGGAGGTGCTACAACCACACCAGCCAGGCATGCTTGAGCGGTGCCTGTCTGGCTGGTTGCTCGCGCACTCCCCCAAGCACTCTGCGATGCTGACATACCTGCAACATGCTGCATCATGTGCTTTCCTCAACTGTGTTTTCCTCTGGCCTTGCAGTGGGGCAGACCTAGCCCCCGCCTGGATCCGCTGCAGTCGCTATCTCATCATCTGCACCTGCACTTCAACACACAATCTGGCACTATCATCACAGTTGGCAGCTGTCTCACTGCTGCCCTGCTGCCTCCACCACCCTTTACAAAATCTGTTCTGCAGGTTGGCGGTCCTCACCTGGAGTACGATGACTACGCGAAGGCCAAGGTGGCACTGGACAGCGCTAAGGCCGCCATGTCCACCCTGAGCGAGGAGAACCGCATCCTGGCTGAGCGCCTGGCAGCAGCAGAGAAGGAGAAGAAGGCCCTGCTGGACCGCGTGAGGGCTTAAGAAAGGCCCTGACATGTAGAGCCTACAAAGGTATCTTTGTGACCTGCCTTGCAGGTCAGATGATGTAAAGGTTGTGTGGGGGGGTTGAAGTTTGGGGCTAGGGGGGCTTGGGGCTAGGGGCTGGCTTGCAGGAAATGTGCCAGCGTGGGCGGATGCTTGCAGGGAAGTTGGGCTGTGATGATTTGGCTGTACACATAGTAGTAGGTTCACCTACTCTACTGTACTACTCACATGGGTTTGACTGCCAGGTTACGTTTGTGATGGAAAGTCGGCAGGAGTTGCGCTGTGCGTGTACATGGATACGGTGGACAGAAGTAACATTGTTTGGCAGGGAGCTGTGCGTGGCTTGCAGGGCCCCTTCATACCTTGCAGGCAGCTGCATGCATTGGTGCTTGTACATACACAAGTTGCGTGCTGTTGCAGGCAGCTGCATGCATGGGTGCTTGTACATACACAGGTTGCTTGATGTTGCAGGCAGCTGCGTGCATTGCTGCTTGTACATACACAGGTTGCTTGCTGCTGGCTCTGGGAGAGATATTGCATCGCAATGCCTTAGCATGATGCTGCAAAACAAAAACAGACGCATGCAACGGTGCTGATTAATGTGGTGGCTATTGCGACACATCAACTGAGCCGAGTTACTGTGCTACTTGCTCTCTGTCATTTCAGTTCAGGACAATGGAATTGCTCATGCGGTGGTTGATTTGCATCGGTGGCGGCAGCCGAAAGATTCAGATAAGTGTGCCGTTGGAAAAAGCACAAGTTGGCAGCGATCGGCTGAAGAAGCCTGCTTGCAACGCGTACGTGCAAGCTAGCCAGTATGGTGTTGCTGCAGTTTGTTATGTTACGTAGCCCCTGGGTGACCAGATGGCTGTCTGATTGGTTGCCGCAGCGTGATCTTGCGTGGTTATATCTCACCGTCAACCACCCTTCGTCCGTGGTCGCGCATATCAGCGCATGTGAATAAGTTGGCATGTCGGATTTGCAAGCGCGTAGCAGGGCAGGGTGTTGGTGCTGCCTGTGCTATGATTGACAGGTTGCGTCACCATGGCTTACTGCAGTAGGGCGGACTGCCTTTCACCCTGCTACTCACTTGGTTTGCTGTGAATATATATTGCTTGGCAACTTTTACCCTTTGCAGGCTGCTGCATGCATTTCAGTACTTTAATAATTAGCTGTACAGATGGACAGGCATGCACAGCAATGCACAGGAATGCTTTGCCATGAATACTGCCATACATATGTTGGCAATCACTGCATGTGCCACAACAGGAGGCTCACAGCATGCATGTGGTTCAGCATTGTTTACTTACTGCGGCTTTGGTTTGGGTGTATTGCTTCACCCCTATCTCCTGTTGACAGTACATGGTCGACATAACCAGTAACTGACAGCGGTGCTTTCCTATGTCGTTAATACCTTATTATTGTGGTTGGTGCCTGCAGGATGTGTGTGGGCAGTCTGATAGTGAGTTACATGGGCCTGATTGCCAAAAAGATTGTGGGCTGTCCAGTTGGCACCTGGCATTATACAGGATGAGGGTCAAGGGGAACCAGTGCTTGTGCAGTATGTGTGACAAGGTGGTTCTGCTGTGCCCTGTACATATGTGGCTGACAGCTGGTCCCTGAAAATGGGATAAGGAGCTATTCGAAGGGTACTAGCAGCTCCTGCCAAACTACTTTTGAACTGGTGTCAACTGCTCAAGCCTGCCGTTCCTGTGCTTAGTATGCTACTGATGTTGACGGATGCATTTGTGCTGAAAGATGCATTATCAGTGTGGCAGGTGTTACTGTGTTGTGCTGGTGGATGTAGCGGCATATGCTGGCTGTGTGGGGGTGCAGGTGCTGGTTTGTGTTGCATACTGCCTGCTGTGATCACATGCTGTGTCATCACATGAAGGAAGGCAGTGGGTTGGTACACCAAGGCCACCAAGACAATATCAGTGTGCTGCACATCATGTGCCATGATGGTATGCTGGTGGCGTGCTGGTTGAAAGGCTTGATCAATGGTTTGTGTATGTCACGTACTAGTGATACTGCTTGGCTGCAATTGCTATACCATACTTGTTAGTGCTACTAGTAGGGGTGCTTACCCTGATAAGAGTGCTGTGCCTAACTGAATTCTTATCGCATGAATGCCGGGCTTGCAACAGCAGCCTGTGCCGAGGGCACTGCGCAATGACCAGGTTAGCACCATGCATCGTGGGGGTTGTGGTTGCATGTTGTGGACGGCAAAGTTGAAAGGTGATGGTTGGTGGATGTTGACATCACAGGTGATGTAACTTTGCCAAGGAATACATTCAGGGTCCCTTTTGCTGTTGAATGCATGACTAAGAAAGCCAGCACTTGATTGTCGACAGGGCCAGCGGCTCAGCAGTGACTGCTGTGCCGCAAAGGCTTTGACATGCTGTTGCTCGACTGGCTTACACTATGCGGGGAAGCTGAACGGCTTCCTGAAGCCTGGGATTTCAGTACCACTTCGAGCTCGTTGCATCGTTGCTGCACACTCTGGGAAACCGACTTTTCCGACCCTATTCTGAATGAACTTCCGACAGGCTTCCGACTGCTGTATCACATCATAAGTACATCGGAAGCAAGTCTGAAGTTACTCGGAAGCCATTTCTCAGACAAATCATTCTTCCGAGTGGACCTTCTGATTGATTTCTGATTGATTTCTGAATGACCTGTTCTGAGTTACCCTTCCGAGTCGATGCTGAGTGATCCCCTTCCGAGTGCCCGCTACAGCACCCAACACAGCCAATATGCTCATGCAACAGGCGTGCAGAGCATTCGTTCTACAATCATACGTATGTATGATGCAGAACTGCCGGCGCGACAATGGCCGACTGCGCCAATGTGAAATCAACAGTATGAGGCAGCGCTGCAGCATGCAGCAGCTGCGCAGTACTGCAGTTGTACTGCTGCTGCATGCTGTAGTACCAAGCGTGCCACCAACATATCCTACATCTTCAAGCCAAATCAACCCTGTCAAAGTTTCTGTACATCTGATTGCTCAGACCAGCAAGACAAACCAGCCTCACCTGCATGCATGCCACATCTCTCTCATTAATAAGCATATACATGTGTTGCTGAAAGCATGACCCCAACCACCATCACAACATTGCAGCACGCACGGCGTCAGTGCTGCAGCCCTCACTGCTGCGCAGCAACCCCTACTTCTTGTTGCCCTTGGGCGTCTTTTGTGCCTTCTTTTTCTTGTTCTTCTTGTCCTTGGCCTTCGCAGCCTTGCTCTTGCCGCGGGCGCTGACACGGCGGCCTGCCGTACCCTCCTCGTCATTGCTGCTGTCGCTGCTGCTGCCAGACACATCTGAGCCCAGCAGGCCTGCCTCGCGAGCCAGCTTCTCTTGCTGAAGTTTGCAGAAACACGTGCAAGGACGGACAGCGGCAGCACAACAAGGCACATGAGTGACTGCAAACACACAACACTTCGGTTCGTGGAGCTGCTGCTACCAAACATAGTCACGATGTGGTGCAGCCAACATCACTGGTGGCGTGCCAAAACCAGTGCGACCTCCTTAATATCATTCAATTAACAATACACAGCAGAGCTTTGAGGGCACAGGGCTGTTTACAGAGAGATTCAGGCCATGCAACCGCACAGGTCAGAAGAGGAGTCGGAACTTCACAGCTGTACTTCCGAGTACATAAGGCACTCAGGAGCCACTCGGAAGGAAAAACCCCCACTCAGAAGAAGGTCGGGAATGCGGTGTTCCCCATAGTGGCATGCAGAACAGCAGCGGAGGGTGGCACTATGCAATCGTCGGCCGGCATCATGCTGCATGATCTTAGCCTGTTGGAAGACACGTCATAAAACGGATTCGACAAAGATCCTGGACACCAGGTGAAAGCAAGCTGCACACCTTTAATGCAATGCTGGACCAGGAGGGACCCGCCCAGACCTGGAGCTCCTGGTGCTGCGACATGCACAGCCACCTTCTCTAAAGGTACTGTGCAAGCAGGCAGCTGCTACCAAGTCGTAATCTGACGGCACTAAATGCCATATATGTATCAGCTGAGGAATGTGCAAGCGCAAGCGCTTTCTGGGCTGCAGAATGAGATGCAATGGCAAGGAATGCATTATGCTGTGTCAGCTGCACAGCTGGCAGCTGCACTGATCTGCATGGATTCTTGGCGTAGGCAACACCAAACTCTCAACCTGTATTCGTGAATGCTTGTATGCGAAGCGGCGTGTCTGCGCCTGCATTGTCGATTTCAGACTGCCTGCAAGCAACATCGGGTTTTGTGTGGGGTTTGTACTGACTGGCTATCACTGCTCAACAACCGTTCAAAGTCACTTGTATGTTGCTAGTAAGTACTGTTACACATTGAGCGACGCGTTTCGGACTCTTCGTCCATCACCAGGCTGTTTGTGTGAACATCGGGTTCACGCGTCATGGTGCTCTGCACTACACCAGCCATTCTGCGCGAGTGGCTTTTCCATCGCGGCTGAAATAGTTGATTACTATATGTAATTAAAACGACTGAGGTATTGCAGAAAGAGAATGTCTGCTCCGGGTGGTGGTCCTCAGGACGGCAGCCACAGGTCGGCAATGGAAGCAGGAGCTTATCAGCTTGCCAAAGATGATGCATTAGCAGCATGGCAGCCGAAGCCGCGGGTTCAAAGTCGGTGGCTGGACACATACGTCAACTACATGGTGCTCGGTACGCACGGTTTCACATACGCAGAACTTGCATCGCGATTGGGACTCGATAATAGAACTTATACATTCAAATTAGCTTGTAATACTCCTTAAATCAGAGGTACTGCGAGGCACGCACTTGAAGCAGCCCACCCTGCCCTGCAGAAGGCGCCAAACAGGGCGCTCAGCAGCACGCCAGCAAAGCAGCCGCACCACGCTACAAAAAACAGCTACGATGCACTAATCGAGCCAACATGCATCATTTGTGCCCTGCAGGCGAAAGTGGTCTAGGGAAGACGACCTTCATCAACAACTTGATCAGCAGCTACGCTGTTGCCAGCCCAGCGCGCAGTCACGATGGAAGCACCACGCTCAGCCTGTTCCAGGGTGAATCTGAGAGCTTGCGCACAGTGCTAGAGCCAATGATGGTACCGGAGTGCAGCCGCAGGGTCATCATCTCCGTTCAGGTGTGGCAGCAGCAGCAGCAGCAGCAGCAGCAGCAGCGTCAGCAGCAGGAAACATAGCTGGCTGACTTCAAGCAGCGGTGACAGCGTAGTTGTATGGATATGACCATCAGCAGCTGCTGCTGGACATGCCAAGGCATAGACGGCATGCCGAGCAGGGACATGCATTGCTGACAGCAATGGCAGCAGACACGGCATCAGCATGCTGCTATGATAGCAATGGTAGCAATAGTGGCAACCTGTGACTGCAGCAAACATATATGTAAACAGCATCAGCAAGGTTAGCCTTACACTCGCTCGCAGCGTGACAACAGTGACAGCAACAGCATGCACAGCAGTCACTTGACGCAGTGGCCACATGCAAGCAAATGCACATTGGTTATGCTACAGCGTGTTCACAGGGCCACAAGTGGTCACATCAGTATGCCCTTTGCTGGTCAGCCTGCTCACATCTCAGACACAATTCAAATGAATCCAACAACGACCACATGCCTAACCCCGCACTCTGTCCAACACTTGCAGGATATGCCTGGCTGGGGTGACGACGTCAACCTCACTCGTTACCTGCGCGCCATCGCGTCATTCCTGCTGGAGCAGCGCATCAAGGATTACGAAAAGCTCGAGGGCGGCTGCACCTTTGACCCCACTACAATGTGCGGCCAGCTTCCTCACAGCATCACAGCCTGCCTGTACTTCGTCCCACCACACCGCACCAAGAAGATTGACCTGGTTCTCATGGCAGCGGTCAGCCAGCTAGTGCCGATCATTCCAGTGATTGCAAAAGCCGACTGCATGACTGACCGTGAGCTGGCTCAGTACCGTATGGAGGTTCAGAGCATGCTGAACACGCCCAACAAGTACACCAGCGGCCGTAACATGCCGCAGCTCGACGTGGCAGTCTTCCAGTTCTCTCAGGACATCATCGAAGGGCTCGCAATGCGCAGCCTGCCGCTGGCCGTTTCCTGCAGCCGCGACGTGGAGCCCTGCACCGATCCCGCTTTCCTGCAAAGCATGGGGCTGGAAGGGATTGACAAGCCAGAGCAGCCGGTGCGGCACTACAAGTGGGGCGCGGTTTACCCGCTGAACCGCTGCCACAGCGACCTGATTGTGCTGAAGCGGCTGCTGCTGGGTGACCGCGTGGACAGCCTGTATGCGATGCTGGATGAGAGCTACACGCGCTACGTGCAGTTCTGTGGCCTGTTTGAGGAGAACGACAGGCAGCTGCAGCTGATCCTGCAGGATGCATGCCAGGTGAGAGGGGCTAGCGAGAACTGTAGCACATACCGCTGTAACACGTTTTCAGGTGCTGTAGCACAGCACGTTCAGGCTCCTGGTGTACATGCCAGTTGTTGAGGCAGCTGTCATGGGCGGCTGTGAACTCCGCAGATCATGCTTGCAACCTGAATCCGCAGGCAGACACAAAGGCAGTAGCAGCTCCAGCAGCATGTTGTACACAAAACGCCATTCCAAGTGTGCAAGACCAGTTATCAATGCTGAACCATCGTGAAATATGCCAAAGGCGGCCGTAGGCATAGTAGCAGTAGCGCACAGCTGCCTCTTGCAACCCAGCGCAGCGCTTTGCGAATGGGCCACTGACTCAAGGCGTGCATTGCCTTGAGCAGAGCCGAACGTGAAACGTAACCACCTCACTCTGCTGATTGCCTGCTTGCTCTGCTTTTGGTGTATTTGCAGGTGGGCGTGCCATATCTGGAGTATGACAACTCAGTGAAGGCGCGCATTGCACTGAGCAGTGCCAAGTCAGCGATGACAATTCTGACAGATGAAAACAGGATGCTGGCAGAGCGCCTGGCAGAAGTTGAGGCAGAGAAGGAAGAGATCATTGAGAAGCTGCGCAGGAAGCACGGCAGCCGCAGCGTCACCAGCAGCAACGCAGGCGTGGCCAGCTGCTGAGAGTCTGCCCGGCATGGCAGTAGCAGCTGCGGCGGCAATGGCAGAGGCGGCAGCGGCAGCAGCAGCAGTGGCAGCGGCGGCGGCAGCAATGCAGCTGCATTGGCAGCAGCTGGGCAGATAAGGTGCTACGCATCAGGTCGCTGCTGAGCCGCAGCAACATCGGTTGGCGTTGCAGCATGGCAGATGGTTGTTGCGGTGCTCAATGTTGAGTGCAGAAAGCAGCATCGAGCAGCTTGCCGCAGGAGCTGCAAGTGGCAGCAGATCAGTCTTGTTATGTATTGACATTATGCTATGTTATGTTACCTTTTGAAAAAATTATGACATATGCTAGGGTGTGCGGGCGCCTGCGCAGCAGCGAGGGGGCTGCAGCAGCTGGCTAGTCAACAGGCAACACACGTTGGGTGGGAGAGGGGCTGACCACTCATGTCCCCTGTTTATGTATGCCACCTTGGAAGCAGGCTGCCCTGCAAGTGGCAGGTGGACGTGGAGCATCTTGCTCAACGAGTAGAACTTGCAAGGCTGTAAAGTGCATACGACAGGTCAGCTAGAGCTATTCACCTTGTTGCATGCACGCGTGGGTGGGATCCGTGGACTGTCACTATAGCAAAAACTCTGTGCAGCATTTTGCATTGGCTGGCGAACTCTAACACTTCAGGATGACATCTACTGTGCACAATAAAATGACATACCTACCATGAACTAGGCATATCATTAGGCGAAGGCTGCATGGTGCTGGGCTTGCATGAAGCATAGTGGGTGGCTGCGTGTGGGGAAGGGCGGGCAGCTTGCATGACTGGTACTGTCATTTGTGGAAGCCTTGACGACATCACTTAGTAAGCATACTGCTGCTTGTCAGCGTCAGGCAAGTCATGCCCAAAAGGCTGCCTTTTACAGGGTCGTTTCAGAGCTGCTGTCTGGCTGGTTATTCTCAGTAAGAACAGCAAGTGGCTGGTGTGGTCCACACCAGATCACTCTGTGCCCTTGAGGTTTTGAAGAAAGTCAAATGTGTTTTCATTCTCACCAGGCCTGTGTCGTATTCGGCATTGGAGGAGGAAGGACTGTGTTTCAATCTTGCAATGCACAACTTGTTTTGAAGATTGAACAGTCCCACTCAGGGACCACTGTTGTCGGTGCTTCCCAGTCGCTTTGTGTTGTCACCTCTGCCAGGCAATGCTGGCAGGGGCATCTGTTATGGGTTTCTGCATGCCCTGTTGCCTCATGGCCCGGTGTGTGTACAACCTGCGTAGTATTGCTGGGAAGTACTTTCCAACACTACAGGTTGGAGGGTGAGCGTGGCACCATGTTGACAGTCCAGTGTATTGTCACATGTACTGATCCACATGCTCTCCTGCTGGTGCAGGCATATACAGTACTGCATATGCCACAGTTGAGGAATGCTGACGTGCCACGTGGGCCAGCAGTTGAACCTAAGGGCTGTGAAGCCTGTTCAACTCGCACGCATGCTGCGAGACAACACAGGGTTTGCCTACTTCTGCTCAGATGGATACTATGCTTGATGAAATTCGGTCTGTTTTGCGTGATGTTGCTGGCGGCGCTGAAAAATTGCGCAATGTGTTGTCGTTGACTGATGCATCCACTAAGTTGTTGCGTTTTGTTTCTGATGATATTTGGGGTAGTAGGGGGGTGTGCCGAGTGATATCTAGGAGCATTGCTGAGTATCTTGTCCAAGCTTGGGATGTGCGTAATAATTGCAAACACAATGGAGCAGTGCTCCCTCTTTCTTCCGCTCCTGAGGGGCGCGGGGCCGATGGCGTTGATGCTATGGCTTAATGGGTAACATGATGATGATGATGATGACAGGGTTTGCCTTTTTGTTGCAAGCATTGGTGCCTGGTGCTGCAGATGTAGCAGGGTATATTTGATAATTATTTTTTTATTTGAGAGTGGAAGTTACACGTAGGCCGTTCGCCATCTCAGATGGCATGCACCACACAAAGTGAACGCAATCTTGCGCCAAAAAGGGAGATTGAAGCAACTTTGAAGCCAAAAATAGTCCTAGACTCTCGATCAGGATTGTACAAGGCATAAGCTGGCACACCTAAAAGTGTGCTTTGAAACACCATAAAAGCGGGAGTAAACTGGCTAAAGCCAACATGAGCGCAATCCAATGGCACAACACAATGGATGCGATGCTAGTTGCACCAGAGATCATCCATATCAACCACTCCTCAAAAGTTGCGGCATCTCAAAAGACACCACCACCTGACATCACCATGCGCCAAATGTTCACTTCCCAAACCTCCACACTGCGCCACTGCTACTAAGCCTAGCTGCCAGGCACCTCCGCTGGCAGCGGTGGCACCTCTTCCCAGCTGCCCCGACGGCCATCTGCACCACCACGGCGCCAGCGCATCAGTGTGGCACGCGACCACCGGGTATTATGACTGTGGTGTACTGACCGTCAATACAAGGTCCGACCGAGTTGGCGACCTCATCCTGAGCTGGGCCATCATGGTGCATTGGGATACTGCAGCCCAGTTGAGAGTTCAGGATGTTGAGTTCCAGGCAGAGTTGAGTATGTGATGCATGCCAACCATTTGTTCCAAAGGCATTGTATGAACAGCAACAGGGGGTATTCTGCTGTTGCCTGTGACTAACTATGGACACTTGCGCAAACAGTCATTCACGTGTCACAGCAGGATACCGGGTGCCTGGCTTAAGATGTACTGCATGCTGACTCCAATTGCCGCCTAAAGGCTGACAATGCGTAATGGCGTGTGACGAGAAGTCAACTTGTTCAAACACCAGTGCCTGACTGGCAGGTCACATGGCGTTGATTAACGCTTATATAAACAGACGCAAACTCATAAGATGACCTTAATATGTTTAAGTATGCCTGAAAACGACGGCAGTATGTACTGTGGGCACCAGGTGCCACCTGGTAGTTGCAAACAACCCTGTTGGGGCTCAGCTTCAAGCTAGTAGGTCCGGAGCGTAGCGAAGTAAAGGCGAAGGCTTCACCTGGCCATTTCGTTTACCGTTCTATGCTTATAAGTATTTCAATGGCTGGGTCGAGTTGTGCTGGACACCCCGTTCAGTATACTCCTCGCTTGCTCGCAGTTGCACCAACACATCTCGACACCTGCCGCGTGTTGGCAGCAAAATGTCTCTCTTGAACTTTGAGGGAGATCAACATGACTACAAGACGGCCAGACTCATTGGCTTGCTAGGTGGGCAAGGTTTTCACCCTGTGCAGCAGGTGGCACAGTAGACCAGTTCACAACGGCTGATCACTCGCCCTACTGTGAAATCAGGCGTTCAACGATATAAGATCACCTTGGTAACATTGTGTGTGCCGCTCTTGTGCTGCTGCTCCTGAAATGTCTCATTGTTGGCCGTGTTGCTGTGCTGCTGTTGCTGCAGGGCTAGCATGGGCATCTCTTGAGCTGATATCGTACCTGGTCATCAGAACATTCTTCCTGCAGCTGCTTGAAAACAACCCAAAGCTTGCAGGACAGAGAAAAAAGCAGGAGGCAACAGCTACGCAGATGATGCCGCGCGTGGTGTGCTTTGTGCACAACGTCATTCAGGTGCGGGGCCTGCATCAGCAGAGCACCAGCACTCGTGTTCAGCCTTGCTCTCCCTGTAGCAGTCACTTTGGCAGCAGTGACACAGCCATATGTACATTCGGATGGCAAACAGGGCGTGTGTGCTTGCAGCAGCAATAGCAGCGTACATGTGTGGGTTGGGCTGTGCCTGACCTGAGGTGAAGCATGGCAGTGTGGTGCAGGGAGTCAGAGGCCATTGCCTGCTACTGTCACAGTGCGGGGTGCCAGCACAGAAAAACGTGGATACGCAGTACTGTAACGTGGCACCAGCGTGCGTACTTGCATGTTTTGATGTGCACATGCACACAGCACGGCTGCACGTAGCAGCCTGTAAAGATCTTGTAGCACTCTAGCTGAAAAAGCATGCAGAGACGCCCTACCCCTAGCAGCCTATGTATAGCAGGAACAGCAACAGCAGCAGCAGCAGCGGAACGTTCACAGCCATAGGTCCGTGGCTCTGTGCAGACCACAGGAGCCGAGATGTTGTTGCACAGTGTGCAATCGCCCTGCAATCACAGCAGCAGCAGCAGCGGCCTGCACGAAGTGATGCGCTGCAGGCATCACCCGCAGAACAGGGGTGCTGTCAACGCGCTCATTGCGCTGTGCACGCTGTCTGTGTTGCTGCAGATTCCCCTGGGTTTAGTCATCCTGCTGGACCCTTACTACAACCGCAACGCAATCTGGGCACGTGACGACTTCTCAACACTTGTCATGGCCATCTCTGCTGGCTACTTTCTGTACGATACGCTGGAGTGCATGTGCCGCTTAGAGCATGAGGGCTGGGACTTCCTGCTGCATGGCTTCTTCTGCTTGATGGTGTACAGCTTCCTGACACACACCGGCTACCTGCACTATTACGGTGGGTGGGCAGGCTGGCGTGTATGACACTGTGGCTGAGGGCAGCTGACCATGTGCAATTGTAGCAGCATTCTACCAGAACAAGCATGCAAGAACACCCTACCCCTGCATGTGCAGTTGTGCGAGGTCATGATCATGTTCAGTACGCGTGCATGTGCATGGTAGGCACATGCAGCGTGTACCTCGTAGCAGCTGAGAATGCGGCTGCATTCATTGATGAGGCTGTCCAAATGGCTAATCGTATCTCAGACAAGCCATGCATGAATGCCTACGTGTACCTCGTAGCAACGGCATTCTCAGGTGCTCGCGCGCCCCACTTCACCAAATGCTCAGGTGCACTAGCAGATACGTTTGCGTCGAGCTGCTCACAGCGGCGCTCCTGCCTGCCCTGCCTGCCTGCAGGTGCTGGCTTCCTGATGTGGGAGCTCAGCACGCCCTTCATGCACTTCCGCTGGTTCCTCTACAAGATAGGCAAAGACACCACCAAACTTTACGAGTGCAACGCACTGACAGGCATGGCGGTGTTCTTCCTCTGCCGCATCCTCTGGGGCAACTTCCTGAGCATCATGTTCTGGGTGGATTCAATACGGGTGCTTGCAACGCCGGCAGGCGCTACGCTGCCGATGGCGGCGATCTGGGTGTATAGGTTGTCCACGCTGGTGATGAATGCACTGAATGCATGGTGGTTTAGCAAGATGGTGAAGATTCTACTGGAGGCAGTGCGGGGGAGCAGCAGCAGCCAAAACAAGGCGGTCACTGCTAAAGCGCAGTAGGGCGCTGGATGTTGAATGTGGCGGTATCTGTCCTAGGCTCCGGCGTGCGAGCTGTTGCTGTCATATCACTAGGTGCAGCGTCAATGTTCCACTAGCGTAGGATGCATCTGCAATGTGCTGGGTCTCGTGCATGGATGCATCGAGCTGTTGCCATCTTAATGTTGCTCGAGGCTGTAGTGCTGGTCACAGTTGATACAGACTTGCAGGAGCTGACCTGTGTTTATGCTTTCATATCTACTTATGTTGCCATGCGTTATTGCGGCACCAGCTCGATACAGGCGAGTATCATGCACCTGCATTTGTTGTACATCTGGCGCTGCCAATGCAGTTCAGGTGCGTGGCATCGTCAGCTGGTGTTGGTGGCCCCAAATGGCTGACTGCATTGACAGTAAAGCTGATGCATATCATTTTCACGTCATGGGCTCAGCTCATGGGCCCTTGCTGCATAACCCTAGTGCACCGTTTGAACGCGACTACAAGGGCGCCACCTTGTGCACTGCAGGTCGTCAAGCGGCTGCAGGTGTAGACTTTTGCCGCGTTAATAGATTCATTGTTTGACTCTCTGAAGCCTTCCTCAATCAGCGTTGGCTTTCCAAAACGAATATGGCAGGACTCGAGAGCTTCTACGGCAGGGTGGATCTGGCAGACATGGACGTAGTTATAGCAGAAGCCGAGGCAGATGGTGCCAGAAGCAGCAGGCAGATGGTGCCAGAAGCCGAGGCAGATGGTGCCAGAAGCAGCAGGCGTAAGCGATCGCGCGGAGAGGAGCTACTGCTGCCTGGGCATAGGCTTGCGGTGTGTACTGCAAGCGAAGTACTGAACGCGCAGGTAAATGCCTCATTGTTTGCTCAACCTGTTCACCTGTGAGATGCGCCTGTATCCAGGCATGGCAATGGCTGCTGAGCGTCGTAGCCTGCTGGGTGATGATATCTTGTGCTGCACTGCTGCTGCACTTCCTGTTGAGCCAGATCCTGAACTGAAGCGCAGCAGCGACAGACAGCAAACGGCAGAGGGTCGACGTGGAGGTGCCTGCAGGACAGCTGGAGGTCGGGCTGCTGCTGCTGCGCTGCATGTACCAGCAGCAGCCTGACCTGTCCAGTACAGAGCAGGCCACCCTACTGCAGCTGCTAGTGCTGGCGGACAGATATGCAGTGCCAGCAGCAGTGTCAGCAGTGGGCAGGGCGGCTGTTCAGGGGTCCTCGAGAAACTTCAACACACGGTATATATATATACCGCTTCAAAAGCAGTGACTGTCTGTGCCTCGAGCTGCGTGACTATCTGCAGTGCACAGTGTGGCGCCCTCATAGTTGCGTTCAAAATGGTGCAGTAGGGTTGTGCAGCAGGCGAGTCAAGCTGGGGCCCAGCTCTCGTGGACTGACTCGATAATGCTTGATTTGTTCCTAAACGAAGCCATGGTGTAATGCTCAGCCACTAAACGGGCTTAGGTGATGCCTGTCAGAGGCTTGAACAAAGCAGTCTGCAACTGTGCTGTGCCGATGTCAGCCTGCAGGCTCCACCATGAGCAGTACAGCTAGCTTGAAGGTGCCCGGAGCAAGCCTTTAGAACCAGTAGGTTACAGGCAGAAATGCCGGACCCCTGGCTAGGAGAAGGTTGGGTCAAACCATGGACTGCCTGGCACACCAAGTGACATGGCCCCTGCATGGTGCACCACGTTTGAATTGAATGAATGCAGATGACACAATGCAAAAGCTTGCCGCCCCCTCTGAACTGGCCTCGCAGAACACCAGCAGGCACGCGGGTCAGCCCTGGCAGGCAGGCCACAATGGGCACAGCATATGCAACAGTCCAAACCGCTGTTGTCAGTTCTTCCTGAGGACAGTGCAAGCCAGCTTGGGCGCCACATACAGATGCATCAATGCCACTGTATAGTAGCCTCAGCACACAGCATTGCTGCTGCAACCAGATGCAAACTCTTCTGCAAGGAAGCAGCATGCCAAAAAGCATACTGCATGCCGGCCTGAGGCGTGACGCCTAACGTCCAGCAGACAGCTGACATCCCTTGGCAACATGTCCAATTGTGCAATGTACCATGCAACAAATGCAGCAAACGCACGGCTTGCATGCAGCTCCTTCCCTCCTTCAATGCAACATGTACTGCGCTGCGAGACTTACAGCATATACACACACACATTCCGCACTGTACAAGGCACACACTCACATGCTTGTCGTTGCAGGTGCTCCACGTGACCCTGGTGGACTGGCTACCTTAAAAACAGCGCAGCAAGAAAGCCACAAACTGGCATGGACGCAGCAGTTGATATGTACGACCAACGGCAGCCGGCCTGAAACCCATGGTTTTGCTTCCACCTTGCTTGCAGGACAGCCAGCACACGCACTCACAGTGCAACAGCCTGATTGCCAAAAAACCGGCCCGCGCTGTTTCTCATCAAACAGCCATAAACAGCCGCATGCTTTTCACGCCCTTCACATCTCCATAGCCTCGCCCTCTGCCTCCTGTCGCTCCGCCTGCGCAGCTAGGAACTTCTGCCTGGCTTGTTTTGACCAAGCAGCCATACCACTGATGAACAGTCGCACGCGCTTCACATCTCCATGGCCTCGCCCTCTGCCTCCTGCCGCTCCGCCTGCGCTGCGAGGAACTTTTCGCGCAGCGGCCCGCTCATCACGGTGCGATTGAGGAAGTTGGCAAACGGCGCGCTAGCCTCGCTGCCTGGCAGCCGGTTGAGCGCGTCGACAGCACGCAGGCAGCTGCGCAGCAGCTCCTCGTGACGGTCCACCTGCAGGATATTCATAGCGTACAAGATATATGTGAAAGCGAATGACTAGTTGCTGCACAACTTGCACGCAGGCAGCTGCGCAGCAGCTCCTTGTGACAGTCAACCTTGTGCAGCACATTCACAGAAGCGACTACTGCAAGAACCCCGCGATTGCCAGGAGCACCACCCCTGAGACATAAACAATGCAAGTCCCTGGCCAGGCCCCAAGCAGCAACGAACATGTGTGACATACAGCTGAAGCAACCGCTGAAAGAGCAGGTGGCACGCATGTGCAGGTGTACGTATGGTCAATGCGTCGCATGCATCCTTGCACGGTGCAGGAAAGATATCCCTGTCACCTGCTCCTGGAGCTGTCTATATTCTAAGTCCCAGGGAACAGAGCAGCACTACAAAGTACGTCAGCGCTGTGCGCACCTCCTGCTTGACTGCGTCGCTCTTGAGCTTTGCTGTCAGTGTCTTCTCCAGTGGCTCCACCAGCTTGTCCAGCTGACTCAGCACTGCAGGGCCGCCACCTGCAACAGTTGAGACATACCACAAGCGAAGCAACGGTGTCAGCAGCGACAGTCGCACAAGTCAGCTACCTGGTTAGACTAGTGTGCCACACAGTAGCTTGTCCAGCGGGCTCAGCACTCAGGGCCGCCATCTGCGGCAGTTACATAGCAAACCAAGCAGTTGCACGGCCAGCCAAGACACAAGGGAGATTGGTGCGCCACACAGGAGCTTGTCTAGCTGACTCAGCACCGCAGGGCCACCACCTGCAGCAGTTACACATACAGCCAACCAAGCAACGGGTGAATTGAGTGCAGCAGACAGCAACGCTGGCTCAGCACCGGAGGGGCGTCACAAACACAACAAGCCTGAACATCAGCAACCAGGGATGTTCCAGCACAGCCCATACTCAAGGGAGAGCATACTTGACAACAATGCGGCATACATAACACAGCACAACGTACCTGGGCTTGCAGCCAGCTTGACCAGCATCAGGTGTGCGGGCGCCTTCACGTCCTGGTGGTCCTTCAGCCCACTCTCCAGCGCTGCCAGGAAGGCCGGCTGCTGCTGCAGCACGTGTGGCAGCGCTGTGAGCAGGATGTCCAGGCACTCGAATGCAGCCTTGCGCAGCTCCAGCCCATCATCGATGCGGTGCTTGAAGGGACCCAGGTCAACTGTGCGGATCTGCATGCAACAAAGGGAGTGCAGTAACAAGTAAGCTATTTCCATATATTACATATTACTGCTGAGAGTGATTGTAACACTGCGCAGCTGCGCAAGAGCAGGAGGAGTTTGGTGTTGACCAGGAGCAGCAGAGGAGATGCAGCGCACAGGACAGCCGGGAGATACAGCTCGCAGGATGCACGCCAGTTGACGCTGACAGGCACGTGTGGTAAAAAACCTGACACTTGTGCACCTGACCCAGCTGCTCAAAGCAAACACGCTACCCTGATGTGAGATGCACTGCTGTCATTCTATACTGCTGTCGTTTTGCACCCACCATTTCTGGTTTGACCTCTGTCTGGTCAAACAGCTGCGGCAGCAGCTGCTCCAGGCCAGGAGGTACATGGGTTACAGCATGCAAGCCAGACGACGCTGATACACACCTGTGGTCAAAAACCTGGCACTCGTGCATCTCACACAGCTGCTGGACACTGTCAGCATGCATCCTGGGAAAGCAAGCACGCTACCCTCCATACAATGCACTGCTGTCATTCTATACTGCTGTCGTTATGCACTCACCATCTCCTGCTTGACTTCTGTCTGGTGAAACAGCTGCGGCAGCAGCTGCTCCAGGCCAGCAGCAACCAGGCCAGGCTTGTGGTGCACCACCGCTGCTGGGCACTATCAGCATGCGCATGCAGCTTTGAAGGGCAACATGCCACTTTACACATGATGCATTGCTGTCGTTTTGCACTGACACCCACCATTTCTGGCTTGACCTCTGTCTGGTCAAACAGCTGCGGCAGCAGCTGCTCCAGGCCAGCAGCAACCAGGCCAGGCTTGTGGTGCACCACCGCTGACAGCGCCACCACTGCGGCCTTGCGCACGTGCCGGTCTGGGTCGCTCATCAGCATCAAAAAGTCCAGCAGGCAGTCCTGCAGTACGCAAAAGTGACAGATGATTGGGCAGCTAATAGTTTGTCCAAAACGGCAGCAAATAGTGTGTCCAGCAGGCAGTCCTGCAGCACGAACAAGACAGGCCGATAACGGCAGCATGAAGAATGTCAGCTAGCAGGCAAGACAATGTCAGGCAGGTATCGTCCAGAGATGCAAAGCACACAGAACGCAGCACCACCACCGCCACCTGCTGGCTGTCTGCAGTGCTGGGTCGCTCATTGGCATCAAAAAGTCCAGCAGGCAGTCCTGCAGAATGAAAGTACAGGTCCGTAACAGCAGCAGATAGTTGTTACAGTGCAGGAAGAAGTTCGTTTCTGTTTGGATTGCATCCCTGGAGGTTACCTGCTGACATTGTCTCATCTGCTAGCGCAAAGCCCTAGTTGAAAACCTATTTAATGCTGTTACGTGCCTGTCACATTTGAATACTGCGAGAGTGCAGATTTCAAATGTGACAGGCACCTAATTGCATTAGATAGGTTTTCAGCTAGGGCTTTGCGCTAGCAGGTGAGACAATGTCAGCAGGCACCCTCCAGGGATGCAATGCAAACAGAAAGCAGCACTACCACCAGCACCTCCACCACCACCGTTTGAGGGTGTTGCTGGTGTTCTGTGCATAGCCGCGACCAGTTTGGTGGCAGCTACTCGTAGAACAGCAGCGACACCATCAACCACACCGCAGCAATCACACACTGGCAGCAACTAAAGCTCGGCTCAAGCAACAGGCATTAGGAAGCTGCACAGCATTCCATGCTGCCCTTGAATCGTGTGCACTTAGAGATATGCCACGCCAGAAAAGAATTTTTCAAAGCGGGCCGTGCACCGCCCAAACAGCCACAAAACACATCATTGCATGAGCAGTGCTTGCGCACCTTGAGCAGCTTATCCACAGGGCGGGGCTTGTCCAACCCTTTCTACTGCCGGCACTTCATCTACCAGAAGCAAGCCACAAGCAGATGCACAAAGCTCACCCAAGAACGTAACAGATTGTGCAAGGTACAATTATACTTCGATTGAGATTTGCTTGCCGCTGGAGAGCTGTTTTGCAGGTGGTTGGCACACATATATGCCAAGAACCTTACAAAACCGCTCTCCAGGGGCACGCTCAACATGCCTGCAGACCTTACGCAGGTAGTCAACTGGGTGGGGCTTGTCCACCACCACGTGCTGCAAACCCTGCTCTGCAATCTGGACGTCACCCAAGGCACAAGATCCAGCAGCACAGAAGCGCTGCTCCACCGCCATGTACTGCAAGCACTCATCTACCAGGGAGCATTCCACACAAGCAGCTGCACAGACTTGGAGAAGCAATTGATAACACTGTGTGCCACAACATGCCTGCGCACCTTGAACGGGTCATCCACTGGGTGTGGCGTGCCCACCACCACATGTTGCAACCCCCTTGTGCAGTCCAGGCGTTATCCAAGGCACTGATACCTCAGTTGTACCCAAGTTGTTGAAAGCCAAACTGTCGCACCTTGAGCAGGTCGTCCACGGGGTGGGGCTTGTCCACCACCACCTGCTGAAACCAGAATTACCCAAGGCACTAGTATCAAAGCTGGAACAAGCCACACAGTCACACCTTGAGCATGCCATCCACTGGCTGTGGCTTGTCCACAACCATGTGCTGCAAACCTCTCTGCAGTTCATACTGATACCTGATCATAAACTGCCATATGTTTTGTTCAACCACGCTTGCGCACCTTGAGCAGGTCGTCCACGGGGTGTGACTTGTCCACGACCATGTACTTGACTGCACCCACTACCCTAGCGAACCGATACTCAAGGCACCAACACATAAAGTTGTTGTCAGGCCCTAGACACCAATATCGATGTTGGTGTTAAACCTTGGGCACTATAACCGAAGTTGCAGACACGCTGTCTCACCTTGAGCAGGTCATCCACGGGATGGGGCTTGTCCACGACCATGTACTTGACCGCACCCACCACCACGCAGCGCGTGTGCTCGCTGTCGCTGGACAGACCTGCAGCAAGCAGTGCATGATTGGCATCAGCATGTGTATAGTACTTGACTCTATTGTGAATCTACTAACTGCAGCATCCCCGGCAGAGCACAAGCACCTCAACACACAGCAACACGGAAGTTATGTTATGCGCCTCTCCTATGAGCAGTCCTGCCAGCACCTCAGCTGGGTGCAGCACATCAGAGGATGCGCAGCAAAACAATGCGCAGGCACACACTGCACCACCCAGCCCATTGCTGTACCTGTGCGTACACGAGCCAGCACCTCAGCTGGGTGCAGCAAATCAGTAGATGCCAGTAAAGCTTTATGCTGCACCACCCATCCCATTGCCTTACCTGTGCGTAGGCGTGCCAGCACCTCAGCTGGGTTCAGCAGCGCCAGCCGGCCCAGGCACTCTGCCACTACGTTCCTGCACTCCTCCTCTGCTCTGCTGCAGGACACCAATAGGTCCAGCACCTGCTGCACTTGTGCTGCAATGCAGAACAGCAGAACACAACAAGAGTCAGAGGCTATATTAGATGCAGAACAGCTAGTTTGTGGGTTGGTAAAGAGACAGCAAGTAACCGCAGCCTTGTGACGCAATGCCGAGTTGGCAGCGCATGCAGTGTGTTGAAAGGGCTACAGACAGCCACATGTGAAGCCAAACTAACACAGTGCACACTGTCCCACAGCAGCTGCCGCTTTGTTGAGCACACCTTCGTTGAAGCCTGCCCGTGTGTCTGCTGCCTTGCGTGCGCCTACGGTGGTGACAACCTCATTCAACGCCTGCAGGATGCACACCAGCAGCACACGACAGAAATTCAGACATTCGATGACCCGCAAAATAACGTTATAGCCGCTGTCGCATACATCCTGCACAACAGCCTGCAATAAATCTGGCGGTGTAATATGCCGAAGCATTAAGCATGAAAGCAGCAAACCTGCGCAGCACTTGTTCCAGGACTCTGCACAACAGCAGCTGCAGCCGCTGCAGACGCAAAGACCCAAAACATCCACCCACCTGCAGCAGCAGGTACTGCTGCTTGCTCTGCCCTCCAGCGCCCTCAATACTCTGCAGTAGCGCAGGCAGGAAGCGCCCCAGATTGCCGCACGCAACGCCTCCCAGGGCAAGGCTTGCTGCTGCTCTGATGTCCTCGTTCTCGGAGTTGAGGGAGGCGTTGACTGCTGACTCGACGTTGGGCGCAGATGATAGGTCGGTGCGGCGGCCGATTTCGCCTAAGCACAGCAGCGCCAAGCGCTGAGATGCTGCAGGGTGGGCAAAAGAGACAACAGGCAGGAGCGTTACTTTGCTCCTCAAGCAGATTGGTGGGTGCTGATGAGAGGTCGCTGCGGCGGCAGATCTCGCCTAAGCACAGCAGTGCCAAGCGCTGAGAGGCTGCATGGTGGACGAAGAAAAAAAGGAGAGCAAGCAGGAGCGTTAGTTTGCTTTCCAGGCAGGAGAAGGTCTGCAGGCAGGTGGTTGATGGTGCGAAGCTTGTGCAGCGTTCGGAAACGCTAGGCACAGCAGCGCCAAGCGCCGAGAGGCTGCAGGGTTGGACACAAGTAACAGCAGCAGGAGCGTTAGTTTCCTTTCATGGCAGGAGAAGGTTTGCAGGCAGGTGGTTGATGATGAGAGGTCAGTGCGGAGGCCGATCTCGCCTAGGCACAGCAGCGCCAAGCGCTGAGAGGCTGCAGGGTGGACAAAAGAGACAGCGGGATGAACAGTTAGTTTGCTTTCCAGGCAGGAGACAGTCTGCAGGCAGGTGTTTAATGGTGAGAGGCTTGAGCAGCGGCCAGTTTTTCATGGGCGCAGCAGCGCTAAGCGCTGGGATGCTGCAGAGCGAAAAGAACACGCAGGCAGGTGTTTGGGTGATGATGTCTGAGGTAGATTGGTATGCGCTGCCGCCGACTTGTCTCAGGCCAGCAGTGCAAGGCACTGGAGGCTGTTTCAGGACGAGCAAGGGCGCAAAAACACGGTGACATCTTTGTGCGGCAGCGCTGGGATATGCACGCAGCAGCCGTCTGAATCATACAAAAGTGCTTATGCTGAGCAGCCTGCGTGCTGCGAACACATGGGAAATAACCCGGGAAAGCCGAACAGCCTATAGCTGTGTGAGCTGCAAGCAGTGGCTCACTGCAGAAAAGAACCTTGGTTGGGACCAGTTTTGTGCAACTTGGTTGAACCCAAACCCAGCCAAGGTGCCTCCAGCAGCTGCATGAACGCTGCTTTCATGCTGCAGAACCCCCACGCTGCTCGCAGCTACAAATGAACAAGCAGGCCGCGATTGCATTGGCACAGAAACATAAATCATGCTTTGCAAAGCTGCCGATGCCCAATACACAGTAGAGCTCCCTCAACATTGTCTTGCCCCCAGGCCATCTGTGAGAGCTGCAAGCAATGAGCATGCAACTGAGCTGCAGGCCATTTGGTAGCAAAAAGCCCAACAACTCAGCTGCATGCGCACTGCTTGAGAGCTGTCACAGCCTCTTGCATGGATACCAAACAACGTATGAATGCGCAGCTGCTGTGACCAAGTAACACTGAGGTATTTGAGAAGCCTGCAGTACTTGCAATACAACACAAAGCCCCACTACCCACCTTGATCTGCTGATTCGAAGCATGAATACACACACAAACGAAACTGCCTTGCAAAACTAGAGATGCCTACACAGCAGATCATTTTCCCAACGTAGTCTTGCCCAGTTGTTGCGGATGAAACCCAGTTCAATTCACAAGTGGTCGTCTGTAAGAGCAGCAAGCAAAGAGCATGCAGCTGAGCAGCAGGCCACCTGGTAACAGGAGGCCTAACACCTCAGCTGCGTGCGCACTGCTTGAGCGCTGTCACAGCCTCCTACCAGATTACCAACCAACGCAGAACTGCACAGCCCCCGTCTCCAAGTCCTACTACTGGTGCAGAAGCCTGCAGTAGTTTGCAACACCACACAATGCCCCCCGCCTCCACCTTGTTCTGCTGACTTGGGCGACTGCAGCTGCTGCTCCAAATCCATAAGATCCAACACCATACAACCCTGCCTGCATGGACAGCCCGCTCGGAGTACCAGGAGGTCTGGGCCGGTCCTCTTGGTCAAGCATTGCTTGAGGTGTGATGTTGCTTTCATCTGGAGCATAAAATACCGTTCACTTTATAATTGTGGACAAAGCGGGAATTGAGCATGCAGCTGGACGGCAGGCCATTGGAATTCCAGATCCCACATATCCCAGGTGAATGCGCAGTGCTCGAGTACTGTCACAGCCTCCTACAAGAAAAGCAACCACCGCATGGAAGCACAGCTCCCGTGTCAAAATCCTCCTGTGTTTTCAAGCAGCCTGCAGTAAGTTTGCAACACCACACACTGCCCCACCACCCACGTTGGTGTGCTGACTTGAGCAGCTACAGCAGCTGCTGCTTATCAATAAGTACCTATTATACCGTATGCGAGCAGTGAGCATGCAACTCTATCTATCTATCTATCTATCTATTGAGCATGCAACTGAGCGGCAGGCACGTCGGTACGCACGCGCCACAGCTCCAACTTACATGCGCACTGCTCTGGCGCTGTACTCCACCACCTGTTTGCCTTACAAACAAAGCACCCGCATAATGTAAAAACACTACCCGTCCTTCGCACCCGCTCCTGCTGCCTCCAAACGCCGGGGGGGGGGGGGGGGGGGGGGGGGGGGGG
>CADDIJ020000173.1:65715-91751 GCA_902809745.2 Tetradesmus lagerheimii
CCAACCCCCCCCCCCCCCCAACTCGCAGTCAGCGGTGCCCCACCACCTACCTTGGTCTGCTGACTTGAGCATCTGCAGCAGCTGCTTCACTGTCGCATCAACCTGCCCCTGCCCTGCAGGCACCACCAGCACAGCACAGCACTGTGCCACGCTATGCTGCGCCTGCCGTGCACTTCCGTCAGTACTGCCCCCACCATCGCGCCGTCCCCTGCCTTCGTCTAGCAGCGCTGATAGCAGCGCTTCTGTCTTTGCTGCTGGGGAGCCTGTTCCTGCAAGAGCTGGGAAGAGCGCCTGCAGCTCTGCCAGTGCAGCACCCTGCACGCATGAAATATAAAATAGGAGTAAAAGCTTGAATCAACATGTCAGAAGCAGGATGATACACACTATATAAGCAGGCTGGTGGGAGGAGCTGCAGCAGCAGTGAAAGAAGCGCGGATCAGCACCAAGCTGCAGCTGCAGCCAGCGTTGCGGCTACCACCACGCATCATTGAACCCATAATGACCCTCAGCGGCAACGACGACAGACTGCTGACCGACGTCTTCAGCAGCTGAAACTTCTCAGCACTAGGTATGCGCAGCCATGCATACAAAGATCAAACATAACAGCTGGCATCAGCTGGAATGCCAAAGTCATGAATTCTGCATGATGGCACAGCTGATTTTCTGTTCACCAGCTTGCAGGCCATCCTTGAGAGAGGCGTTACTCTGCGCATCAGCACCAGTCCTGCAGGCAGCACGCGCTCCACCACCTGCTGCGCTACAGCCGGCTCCAAATTACAAGCAGCCTGCTTGCTGCCTTGTAGAACCCCTCTTATCACACACGCATGTGAAAAAAGGCACCCCTGACATGCAGCAAAGAGGTTACACCAGTGCTGGTTTTGTGCGGCGCAAACCGGCATGCACAAAGAGGCCCCGGGCACCAGATCTCTCACCTGCAGCAGTGGGCTGCGCATCAGCACCAGTCCTGCAGGCAGCACCCTTTCCACCACCTGCTGCGCTACAGCCGGCTCCAACAGACAAGCAGGCCGTTTGCTGCCCTGTACATCCCCTCAAACCCCATACCCATGTCAAAAAGGGCACGCGTGACATGCAGCAACGAGATTGCACCCAGTGCTAGTTTTGTGCGCAAATCAATATGCACGAAGAGGCGCCAAACTTCACCCGTGCACCACATTCTCTCACCTGCAGCAGTGGGCTGCGCACCAGCACCAGCCCCGCAGGCAGCACCCTCTCCACCACCTGCTGCGCTACAGCCGGCTCAACAGACAAGCACCCCATTTGCTGCCCTGTAGATCCCTCACATCCCAACCCATGTGGAAAAGGGCAACCTGACGTGCAGCAAAGAGGTTGCACCCAGTGCTACTTTTGTGCGCGCACCAACATGCACAAAGAGGTGCCTAACTCCAGCAATACGCCAACTTCTCTCACCTGCAGCAGTGGGCTGCGCACCAGCACCAGTCCTGCAGGCAGCACGCGCTCCACCACCTGCTGCGCTACAGCCGGCTCCAACAGAAAAGGCACTCCGTTTGCTGCCCTGCAGATCCCCTTCAAATCCCAACCCATGTGAAGAAAGGGCACCAAGGACATGCAGCAAAGGGGTTGCACCCAGTGCTACTTTTGTGCGCCTACCAACATGCACAAAGACGTGCCAAATTCAGCCGTGCACCAAGCTCTCTCACCTGCAGCAGAGGGCTGCGCACCAGCACAAGTCCCGCATCCAGCACTCGCTCCACCACCTGCTGCGCTACAGCCGGCTCCAACAGGCAGGCAGCCTGTTTGCTGCCCTGTAGATCCCCTTAAATCCCAACTATATGTGAAAAAGGGCACCCCTGGCATGCAGCAAAGACGTTGCACTCCGTGCTAGTTTCGTACGCGCGAACCAACATGCACAAAGAGGCCTTCAAACTCCAGGCATACGCCAAGCTCTCTCACCTGCAGCAGTGGGCTGCGCACCAGCACCAGTCCTGCAGGCAGCACCCTTTCCACCACCTGCTGCGCTACAGCCGGCTGCTGCCGCAGCAGCGTCACCGCCAGCTTCAAACTCAGCGCCGCAATCGACAGGTCAGCGTCGCTGATGAGGCTGGATGACTCAGCGAGCAGCGCGCTGGTGCTTGCAGGATCAAGGGAGGGGCCGTATTTGGCGGCTAGGGCTTCTAGTGCTGCTAGGGAGGCTTGGCGTAGCAGGCGGTTGGCCTTTCGCAGGAAGCTCGTGAGCTCAGCCTGTGATGATTTGGGTGTCGGCAGGCAAGGAGGGCATGAGGAGAGCAAAAGCTTTAGCATTTAGCACGCGGTTCGCCTTTCATACGAAGCTGGTGAACTCAGCAGGTCATGATTTGAGTGTCAGCAAGCAGTGCTTGCAGGATCCATGGAGGGGCCGTACTTTGCGGCCAGGGCTTCCAGCGCTGCTAGGGAGGCTTGCCGTAGTAGGCGGTTGGCCTTTCGCAGGAAGCTCGTGAGCTCAGCCTGTTATGATTTGAGTGTCGGCAGGCAAAGGAGGGCAGCAGGACAGCAAAAGCGTTGGTATGTAGAAGCGGTTGGCCTTTTGCAGGAAGCTGGTGAGCTCAGCCTGTCATGATTTGGGTGTCAGCAAGCAACTGAGGGCAGCAGGAGAGCAACAGCGTTAGCATGAAAACGCGGTTGGCCTTTCGCAGGAAGCTTGTGAGCTCAGCCTGTCGCAATGTGAGGGTCACCAAGCAAAGGAGGGCAGCAGGACAGCACATATACTCACACCACTCACGATGACTGGCTGCAGTGCGCCGTCCAGGCCCAGGTCCAGCTTGGAGTGTGCCAGCACTTTGTTTCAAGCACAGCACCACAACAACTGGCTCCGGTGCGCCGTCCAGCCCCAGGTCCAGCTTGGAGTGTGCCAGCACGTACACCAACATGTAGACACATACAAAGCCTCTACAGACACCACTTTGCTGTACAGGCACCACTCACGATGACTGGCTCCAGCGCGCCGTCCAGCCCCAGGTCCAGCTTGGAGTGCGCCAGCACCGCAAAGCCCTTCACGGCAGGCAGCCGCGTGATCTCGTTGCGCAGCCGCTCCAGCAGCAGCTTCAGCACGCCAGGCACCTGCGGATGCAGCACAGATGAATGCGGGTGGAACCCTTGACATACACATCTTATTGCATGCATTGTAATGCACTTACATAAACTCAGGCATAGAATGACACGCGGAACATGATCGCACGCCAGGCACCTGCGATTGCAGCAGAGTGTGCAGCACAGCCCTTGCAGTGATTAACACTAAAGCAAAGCAAATGAAGACATGTGAAACATTGTCGCATGCGCTCCAGGACCAGCTGCAGCACACACAGCATCCCACACCATGCAACTTGAGCACAACAGCTGCGTCTCATATGATAGCAGGTTATTTCATCTTGCTAACAGCCATGCATAGAAAAGGGGCAACCAAATTGTTCAGTTCACCAACACGCACCTCGGCTGACAGCAGGTCCCCGCAGGTCGCCACCAGGTGCGCCATGCACAGTATCGCGCATTCCTTCACCTCCTGGTCCTGGTCCTGCGCAGCCAGCCTGCTGTTGATGCAGCTGAACATGCCACTGACAACTGGCGACAGCTCAGCTGCAGTTGGAGCTGGGTGGTTGGGCCGGATGACTGATACCAGCTGCTCACACACACGCAGCGCCTCGGCTGCAACCTGCACGATGTTTGACACAAGCAACAGCTCAAAAGGTCAGGTATGGCGCTGACGGGTTAGGCCGGATGACGGATACCAGCTGCTCACACACACGCAGCGCCTCCGCAGCAACCTGCATATGATGAATAAGGTTTGAACACAAGTAGCAGTCGGCGCTGGGGTGTTGGGCCGGATGACGGATACCAGCTGCTCACACACACGCAGCGCCTCGGCAGCAACCTGCACGATGTTTAACGCAAGCACAGCTCAATATGTCAGGTGTGGCGCAACAGATCAGTTGGGCCAGATGACGGATACCAGCTGCTCACACACACAGCGCCTCTGCTGCAACTTGCACATGATATTGAGGGTTGAGGGATGAGACACGAGCAACAGATTGAAATGCTGGGTGTGGCCGTAACAGATGTGGGGATCCCCTGGTTGGGTGTACCCGTTGCGCAGCCCGTACAGCAGAGAGCTCAATACAGAAGAGGCAATGCCTCTTGCTGGAAAACGCATAATCGCTTGATTTTGTTCAATGCCAAAGCTTACATATGCAGCTGGCTAGTCCTGCACTAACATAGAAGCAGCTCAACAGTCACTGCTCAAGTATGCCGCACTGCGTCACATACTGTACCTTGTAGTAGCGCTCCCCCACTGCAGCAAACACGCCGCTGCTGAGCTGTGCCACGTGTGGCTGGAAGACTGCGGGTGCATTGCTCTCCATTGCTGCCCTGAGGAAGGTGAGCGCCTCAATCTTGAGGCTGCTGCTGCTGGCTGACTTGTCCTTGCAGGCAAGCAGGATGCCTGCGACATGTACAGGAAGCAAATTTTGCGAGTTGATAGTCGAAACAGCCTCGTCTTGAAGCTGCTGCTGCTCTTTACCCCACACAGCAAGCAGCTCTGCAGCCAGCCAAACCTCAAACATACCAAACACATGCTGCACACAGCAGACCCACCTGGCACCAGCATGCCCACGTGGTCAGCCACACTGCCAGGCAGCACCTCAAATGCACACGCACCACTGCCCGGATGCTGCTGAGCATACAATGAAAAGAAGGAGCCACTCTGCACGGCACACGCACCAGGCACCAGCATGCTCACGCGGTCAGCCACACTGCCAGGCAGCACTGGCAACACCAGTGTCCCAACTCAAGGAACTTTTTAAAAAGGTTTATAAAAATAATTTTTTTATTTAGAAAGATCAAAAATAAAATCCCTGGCAAACTCTGTGCCAGCCGCCACTTGATGCGTGATGTGCCTAATGGTTGGTAGTTGCGTTATTTGCATGCGAAAGCTTTTGAAGCTTTCGCGTCTACCAGTTTCGACACACTCGCACTCGAGAAAAGTCTACCCAAACATGCATCAGAAGTAATTCAGATGTGTGGAGCTTTGGGAACAATGTAGCCGGGGTAGCAGAGTCTTCCTGACATCACAGCACCATTACCTGCTGAGCATGAAGCTCACACAAGCACTCCCCTCTGCACAGCACACCGGTTTTGCTTTGGCACCATCATCCAACGCGCACCTGGCACCAGCATGCCCACATGGTCGGCCACACTGCCAGGCAGCACCCCCACCAGCGTGCACAGCACTCTGAACATGCCCCCCCCCCCACCCTGTCCCACAACCCTTGCTACAACACATGGCGAAGCAGGCACCAACGGCCTGCCGCACTTCCAAGCACCCATATGGCACCGTCAGCCACATCGCCAGCCACACTGCAAGCAGCCTGCAACCACAGAAAAGCTGAACACATGCTACACGCAGCACACGCACCTGGTACCAGCATGCCAACGTGGTCAGCCACACTGCCAGGCAGCACTCCCACCAGTGTGCGCAGCACCATGAACATGCCCCCCCCCCCAACACACACGCACCCCTTGCCACAACTCGTGGCTGAGCAGGCACCGATGGCCTGCGGCACTTCCCACATTGGACCAACATCCACATCGCCGGCCACACTGCCAGGCAATACGCCCACAAGCTCACAGGCACATCTTCCACCCCACACAGAATCCTGCAAGCAGCCTGCAGGCAGCCAAACCACCAAACAAGCCGAACACATGCTACACAGAGCACACGCACCTGGCACCAGCATGCCTACGTGGTCAGCCACACTGCCAGGCAGCACTCCCACCAGCGTACGCAGCACCGTGAACATGCCCATGCGCGTCTTGGGGGACTTGTCAGCCAGCTGGCGTGCTGCTGCCTTCAGCATGGGGCCCACATCACCCAGCAGCAGCTGCAGCGGGCTAGCAGGGTCGTTGGCATCGTAGCGCCCTGACACGATGCCGACCTGCAGGCATGGTGAGCCACAGCACGCAATTACGACTGTCTGTCAGACAAGAAACCGTCAAAAGTCATGGAGACTGACTCGGTTATAACACTGACGGCGAGCATGGGGCCCACATAACACAGCAGCGGGCTGGCAGGGCGTTAGCGTCATAGCGCCCTGACACGATGCCAACCTGCAGGCACATGTCAGCTGTCTTTCAGTCATAACATATCACAAGACAAAGCGGGGACTGAGGGGGAACAGCAGCAGTGACACACAAAGGGGACTTGTCAGCCAGCTGGCGCGCTGCTGCCTTGAGCATGGGGCCCACGTCACCCAGCAGCAGCTGCAGCGGGCTGGCAGGGTCGTTGGCGTCGTAGCGCCCTGACACGATGCCAACCTGCAGGGTGAGCGACAGCACAGGTGAATTATTTGTCTGAGCTGACGAAGATCCTAGACAGAGTGGGGAATAACTCAATTATAACACTCCCACGTCACCCAGCAGCAGCTGCAGCGGGCTGGCAGGGTCGTTGGCATTATAACGCCCTGACACGATGCGGACCTGCAAAGTAAGCGACAGCACAGGTCAACTACGTGTCAGCTAAAAGCTACTAGAAGAAATGTGGAGTGACTCAGTCAAAACAATACCGGCAAGCATAGGGCCCACGTCACCCAGCAGCAGCTGCAGCGGGCTGGCGGGGTCGTTGGCATCGTAGCGGCCTGACACAATGCCAACCTGCAGGGTGAGCACATGTCAACTATCTGTCGGTAGGTAGCTACTAAAGGCGTTGGAGAACGACTCAATTGGAACAATATTGGCGAGCATGGGGCCCACATCACCAAGCAGCAACTGCAGCGGACTGGCCGGGTCACGACACGATGCCAACCTGCAGGATGAGCAGGGTGAGCCACTGCACATGTCGACTAGGTTGTTTGCTGCACACCAGAGAGCCCCAAATTCCCAAACATCTATATACCTAGCCTCACCTGTCGCAGCAGATCACAATACGCAGCGAACACGTCAGCCTTCACATTCTCTTCGCGCTCCCTGAAGCGCGCCACCAGCTCCCCTGCGGCCTTGCTGTAGATGTCAGCCAGCTGATCAGGGTAGGAGTGCACCAGCGCCGATAGCAGCTTGGCAGCAGCCCTGCAGGAATAGCGGCAAGCAAGCAAGAAAGAGATTTTGTTGCTGACCATGTATCCTGAGCACGACAACTTGCTGTCAGCGTGCACAGTGCAGACAGCAGCTTGGCAGCAGCCCTGCAGTCAAACAGCACGTGCACATGTACCAGGCAGGAGAACGTGAGCGTTGATCACAGTTGGCTTGCTGTAGATGTCGGCCAGCTGGTCGGGGTAGGAGTGCACCAGTGCAGACAGCAGCTTGGCGGCAGCCCTGCAGTCATGTACAGGAACCGATATAGCAGGTGTCACAAGGGTCTGCCAACATAAGATGCACGCACCAGCGCCGATAGCAGCTTGGCGGCAGCCCTGCAGTCGAGGAACACACGCGGATGTACCAGGCATGAGGACGTGAGCGTTGATCGCATTTGGCTTGCTGTAGATGTCAGCGAGCTGGTCGGCGTAAGAGTGCACCAGCGCAGACAGCAGACCAGCCCTGCAGTCGAACAGCACATGCAAATCCGCAAGGCACAGCAGACGCGGATGCACAGGGCATGAGTACTCAGCATTGATCGCAAATGACTTGCTGTGGATGTCAGCCAGCTGATTGGGGTAGGAGTGCACCAGCGCAGACAGCAGCTTGGCGGCAGCCCTGCAGTCGAGCAGCACGCGAACATCAGGACTGCCACCGCAGAAGATTGTGCTGACAACCCGGACAACAGCTTAGCAGCCCTCTCATGCTGTGTTCAGGCGCTGCCAGTCGCGGCCTCTCAACTGCGCACTTTGCAGCTGATGATTGCTGTACTCCTCATCGCCGCCATCATCCTGCAAGCCGCAACCTGTGCTGCCCCTGATTAAGCTGCAGGCGAATGTGCACCGCTGCTGCTCCCTGCTCACCGAAACACCTCCCCCTGTCAGATTTTGATTTATTTCAGGTGCTGCCAGCACCTCTCTCTCACCTGCGCACTTTCCAGCTCATGTCCTCGTCATCACTGCCTCTTTCTCGCATTCATTCTCAACTGCGCACGTGCCCTCTCATGTTTTGCTGCGAGGCTCTGGCTCTCACCTGCGCACTTTCCAGCTCATGTCCTCGTCATCGCTGTACTCGTCGCTGCCGTCATCATCATCCTCGCTGCCCGCTCGCTTTATTAATTTTCAGGTGCTGCCAGCCGCTGCCTCTCTCCTGCTCGCCAATACAGTTCCAGCATGCAAGCACTGTGCGGTGCTGCCAACCTGTGCTTGGCTGCACAGTGCTCATGTCATGCTTTGATCAGGTGCTGCAGCCGCTCGTTCTCACCTGCGCACTTTCCAGCGCATGTCCTCGTCATCACTGCCACTCATCTGCGCACTTGCTCTCTCATCTTTTGCTGCCAACCGTGCATTCACTCTCACCTGCGCACTTTCCAGCTCATGTCCTCGTCATCGCTGCCACTCGTCTGCACACTGACAACACTTTCCCTCTCATCTTTTGCTGCCAGTTGCTCACTCATTCTCACCTGCGCACTTTCCAGCTCATGTCCTCGTCGTCGCTGTACTCCTCGTCGCTGCCGTCATCATCATCCTCATCGCTGCCGCCCTCGCCACCATCCTCGTCCATGTCGTCAGCAGCTGCAGCAGGCAGCAGGCAGCAGGCAGCAAATAACATGTTATAACACTGTCTGCACGGACAGAGCTTAATGAGGCCGAGGCCAAAAGGGCTACCGCCCTCGCCACCATCCTCGTCCATGTCGTCAGCAGCTGCAGCAGCACGCAGAACAGACAGTGCGTATGAGATACGATACGGCTGAGGCACGATAAGGTTGCAACATGCCGCCTAGTTCCCTCGTCACCATCCTCGTCCATGTCGTCGGCAGCTGCAGCAGCAGCATCAGGCACACAGTAGTTGCCAGCCACACCGCAAAGCAAGCTACAACCTAACATTTCGCTCACAGTAGTTGGGGTCGTACTAGAAGAGATTTGACGACGGCTGTCGCAGCAAACAGCAGCAGGTACAACGAGATGGTGTGCTCACAAAGTGTTAGGTACACATTAGGCACCGATTTTGGCTGGCAGCTTGCTGGCAGGGGCCTCGGAAGCTCACCGTAGTTGGGGTCGTACTTGATGTAGCGCAGCGCCTCTGACAGCAGCTGCTCCAGGAAGGGCCGCGCGTCAGCTGGGGAGCGCGACACAAAGCTGTCCAGAGCCTGCGCACCAGCAGAGACAATATATACTCATCAGCAACAGCAGCTGCGGGTGACTCATCTAGACCCTGAACTTGGATACATTTTGATTAATCTTGGAACATGGGGTTAGATTATGGCACCTATGACTCGACCTAATCAACCTTCTCTTAAAGCAGCAGGTCCTCAATTTATTTGGGATTTGAAGGGGTTTCTTTACTCTGAACCACCTTGTAAAGCAACGCGCACCACGCCGCCTCCACAATTGCAAGCACGTTTTGATCAAGACAAGCAAACTCCGCAATGATAGCAAGCACTGGTCATGGAAGCCCCGTATATGACATGATTTTTGAAAGCCCCGTTGCAAGCACCCCACCTGCAGCGCGTACTCTCGCAGCTCATCGTCTCCCTCCGCTGCCTCGTGGCCGTACTGCACCATCAGCGGCACAGCCTCACCCAGGTGCCGGCCAAACCTGCGACAGCATAGCAACGGCCATTACCAAACTAAATGAGCACAGAAGACCGCACAGCTAGATTGAAAGCAACCTGCAAATGCTGTCTTGCAGCGCAGGATCAGCCACCATCAGCGGCACAGCCTCACCTAGGTGCCTGCCAAACCTGCAGCCGATGAGCACACAGAAACACCGGACAACTCAGTCAACCACAGCCTGCGACCATTCTACAAGGAGCGTAACATCACCACCCAGGTGCCGCCCAAACCTGCAACAGCATAGCAACGGTCATTACCAAACTAAATGTAGGCTTGCAAATGAGCACAGAAGACCGCACAGCTGGATTGACAGCAGCCTGCGAATGATGTCATGCAGTGCAGAATCAGCCTGGAACAACCGGCACAGCCTCACCCAGGTGGCGGCCAAACCTGCAACAGATGAGCACACAGCTATACCATCAGCAGCCTGCAATTGCTCCAAATGCAGAGCAGGATCAGCCTGCAGCTAATCTGGCAGTTGCTGCAGGCATTGCACCGTTGCTGCAGACATTGCACAAACCCATGTCATCCGCAACTGTTGCACGCACCCAGCAGGGCCGCAGTTGGCAGCGCAGCAATAACACCGTGAACCAACGACGCTCACGCTGACTTGATAAGCAGCCCTGCAAGCTGCTCGCTGCACGCAGAATGGCAGTCAAAGTGACGGTCAGACAGTACGCACCTGTAGCCTACTGCCTTGCTGAGGGCGCCCACGCCTTGAACATAGCTGCGAGCAATGTCAGGCTTAAGTGCACCACCCTTCAACTGGCGCAGCTTGTGCTGCGCCACTGCATCCAGCTGCGCATCTGACAGGCAGGGTGATAGGGCACCTGCGGCAGTGACGATGAGTGCAGCAGCAGCAGCGGAGCGCAGTGGCAGCGTCAGCAAACACAGTCACCTGGCCCAGCTTGTGCTGTGCAACTGCATCCAGCTGCGCATCTGACAGACAGGGTGATAGGGCACCTGCGGCAGTGACAGTGAGTGCAGCAGCAGCGAAGCGCAGTGGCAGCGTCAGCAAACACAGTCAGCTGGCCCAGCTTGTGCTGCGCCACTGCATCCGGCTGCGCATCTGACAGGCAGGGTGATAGGGCACCTGCGGCAGTGACGATGAGTGCAGCAGCAGCAGCGGAGCGCAGTGGCAGCGTCAGCAAACACAGTCAACTGGCGCAGCTTGTGCTGTGCAACTGCATCTAGCTGAACATCTGACAGGCAGGGTGATAGGGCACCTGCGGCAGTGACAAATGAGTGCAGCAGCAGCAGCAGAGCGCAACGTCAACAAACACAGTCAGCTGGCCCAGCTTGTGCTGCGCCACTGCATCTAGCTGCGCATCTGACAGGCAGGGTAATAGGGCACCTGCGGCAGTGGCAAGTGCGGGCAGCAGCAGCAGCAGCGGAGCGCAGTGGCAGCGTCAACAAACACAGTGACCTGGCCCAGCTTGTGCTGCACCACTGCATCTAGCTGCGCATCTGACAGGCAGGGTGATAGGGCACCTGCGGCAGTGACAGTGAGGGCGACAGCAGCAGCAGCAGCAGAGCGCAGAGGCAGCGTCAAGTCCCAGCAAAGCAGCAGGAACACAAGATTGTGCAGCGACTGGCGGCAACAGCAAGATGGAAACGGCAGACACACTTGCAGGTCACCCGTACAAACGCGCCGGTTCTGTAGATCTGTACTGCAAGTACATAAGCGCTCCCTACGAAGTGCCAGCGCGCAGCTGCAGACGGGAATGCCCTGTCTGCTGCCGTCCCCACATGCACATGCTTTCAGCCCTGTGCACATTCTGCTCCAGCTGACCAAGGTGCCTACCATTGCAGTGCAGTGCGCGCTTGCGGATGCCCTGCCTGCTATACTCTACGCTTGCATCGCTGTACACAACCTAGTGGCCAAGACGCCTACCTATGCAGTGCAGCGCGCGCTTGCGGATGCCCTGCCTGCTGTCGTCCAGGTACGGCTGCAGCAGCTGCACGATGGTGGCATGCTGCTCAGGGAGCAGGTGCCCAAACTTGGCCACAACATCAGTCAGGATGTCCAGGCTGTCAGTGAGCACCTCGAAGTTGTCCTGCAAGCAGCGCGGCGGCAATCAATATGTGTAGCTTCCTCAATATCTTACATGACAGCGGCTTTGGGAGTAGTGGAGGCATTGCCTGCAAGACCAGGCTGTCCGTCGGCACAAGAGTTGTCCGGCAAGCCGGGAGACAGCCAACACACAAGTAACCACCCTTCCTCAGGAAGACGGCGGCAGTGACAGTGGTGGGTGCACCTCAAAGCTGTCCTGCAAGCAGCGCGGCGGCAAACTCATACATGACTTCCTGCCTTTCGTTTGTCCTGCAAGCAGCATGTCGCCACAGACATACGCAAGTACCCTTCCAATCACACAACACGGTTGATTGTTGTGGGTGCACTGCCTGCATGACCAGGGTGTGCCAGTGAGCAGTTGTCCTGCACGCCAGGAGACGGGAATTTAAAGGTGCGACGAGCAATATCGCTGGGCGACGATGCGTATCGCACCTTTAACTTCCTGTCTCCCGGCCTGGGCAGATTTGTTGTTGCTGATCACAGTTGCGGTTGCAGTTTCTCTGAGTTATACTATCTGAAAGCAATGAAGGTTTGTTATGTTGATAATCCTACAGGACAACTCTCAGGTGCTGACAGGCTTTGCTGTATCCAAAGCCAACCCTGCAGGCAAAGTTGCGGGCACCCACACACCTCATCTCATAATGGAAGCACTGCAGCGCTTCAGCAGCAAAAGAGCAGCTGCATGGCAGGGACTCATTCCACCACTCCCAATGCGCTGCAACAACTTTCTGTCATGAGTAATGACCTCGTATGACCTCATAACACAAACTCCACAGCAAGCAAGTGCTGGCACTCCCAATTTGCTGCAACAAACAACCCCCTGTCATGATTGCCTCATATAACCACATAACTCATACTTCACAGCACGCAGGTGCTGGCACGTACCTTCTGCGTAACTTTATCAAGCATGCGGCTGCAGATGGTTGCAGCAGCAGGGTGTGCCAAGCTGCCCCCAGCCACCTCAATCACTGTCTTGAGCCCAATGCTTGCAATGTCCCTGCTGCTGCTGTCCTTCTTGGAGGGGGCTGCAACTTTCTCGCAGAGGCCCTTTACAAGCTCCATCACTCGAGGCTCACCAACCTTGCGCACCAATACGCCAAGGCTACATAGCAGCAGCAGCAGCAGAAACAGGTGCATTGCAGCAGTCAGGCCCTTCACAAGCTCCATCACGCGGAGCTCGCCAACCTTGCGCACCAACACGCCAAGGCTGCATAGCAGCAGGACAAAGCAGCAGCAGCAGCAGCAGTAACTTGCACAAGTCAGGCCCTTGACAAGCTCCATTACGCGGGGCTCGCCAACCTTGCGCACCAACACGCCGAGGCTACATAGCAGCAGCAGCAGCAGCAACAACAGCAAGTGCATTGCATATGTCAGGTGGTTGGTGCAAAGCGATTACTGCAGTGGGGCTCACCAACATGATCAAGAAACCAAGCAGCAGGGCTTAGAGGCAGCAACAACGGCAAGTGCTTGCACAAGTCAGACAGTAGCACAAGGACAGGGTTTGCATGTCGGGCTCTCCAACCTTGCGCACCAACACGCCCAGGCTACAGCAGCATGGCATGGCAGCAACAACGCAAGTGCACTGCACCAGTCAGACCCTTCACAAGCTCCATCACGCGGGGCTCGCCAACCTTGCGCACCAACACGCCGAGGCTGCAGCAGCAGGGCATAGCAGCAGCAACGCAAGGGCACACGTCACACAGCAGGGCCACGGACAGGGTTGGCGTGTAGCGTTGGCCAGCATTGCTCGCCAACATTGCCCGCCAAAAAGCCGGATCAGCAGCAGGCAAAACACTAAGCAGCCGCAGCCGCAGCAGCAGCAACAGTACGACCGCTAGTGCACTGCACCGTTGCTGCAGGACACTGCCACCCACACAAACAGCAGCCGCTCGGAGCATACCCACTCCTGCATTACCATGCTGCACAACTGCTGCTGCCACCCAGCAATTGCTTCATCTACTGCTGATTATTCACAGCCCCTGCCATTGCAGCGCCCCCGCACCATTTGACGGCACAGCAGCCGCTCGGAGCATACACACTGCCTGCACTACCATGCCAGGCGACTGCTGCTGCCACCCAGCAACCCTTCAACCACTGTCGCTTCATTTACTGCTCACAGCCCCTGCCATTGCAGCACATACACGACTGCTGTCGCCATCCAGCAACGCTTTATGAACTGCTTAAAATCCACAGCCGCTGTCATTGCAGCACCTACGCACCACTTGACGGCCAGTCCTGAGATGTCGCCGCTCTGGTCTTCCAGCTGCACTGCCACCACGTTGCACAGCTTGCGCTCAAGCTCAGGGTCAACCTGTGATGCAGTCAAACGGCACGTAAAAAGCGGAGCAGCAGGCAGCACGAGACACAACAGTAATGAGCAGTGTTGATGACGCACAGCTTGTGTTCACATTGCACAGCTTGCGCTCAAGCTCAGGGTCAACCTGACAGGGCAGTACAAGGACAAGAACAGCCAGAGCAGCAAGGTTTGTTATATACGACAGGTATGCTGCTTGCACGTTGTGCCTGCGAGCGGTCCATGCCGTTTTGTCTGCTGTTGCCTGACACTGTCATACCCGCACTGGTGCGTGTGCTGCTGCTGCTGGCCAGTCTGCTGGGCTCCTGCTGCTGCCCCTGCTGCTGCTGCTGCTGCTGCCTGCGCACCTGGAAGTTGTCCTTGCTGAGCTCATTCAGCAGGTCTGATGTGGCCATGTAACGGAAGTCCTTATCCTTGGAGGCCACCTGCAGCAGCAGCAGCAGCACATGCCATTCAAAGCATTTTTGGAGCATTCAAAGTATACACATTAGGAACCATTCGTCCATCTGCACCACTGCCATTGCAGGTTGATACTCTAGCAAATGATAACATACACAGAGAGCTTCAGCAGCAGCCCAAGCAGACACCTACCACACTGCAATGCGCACGGCATGCTGTTAACAGTGGTGAGGCCCAATGACGCTGCAGTGCTCTATCTTTCCCGACTGCTTGACCAATTTTTCACAGTAACACAAGCTGCCACTGTTGCTGTAAGTGGTTGCTGCATGGGCTGAATACTGCTGCCACAGGTGCTGCTGCCAGGCCTTGATGCTGGAGCAGACCGCCTGGCCTGGCTCAGCTTCAGCAGCATTACTTGAAATAGTTGTGCAAGCAGAGCATAGCAGCTGTTGCAAGGCAAGACGGCTGGGTGTCCCGAGCCACCAGAAACAACTGCTGGATCCTCAAGAGCAGCAATCCTAAGCATCAAGGGGTCTGCGCCGCTGACCTTCTCCAGGATAAGGTTGATCGCGGCTGCCGACATTTTGACAGCTCGTGCGTATCTGCGCTACTCCTGTCTGCTCCCTTTCAGCACATGAACTTGGCCGAGGTCCAGTCCCTTGCCAATTCCAGCCTCAGCTGCCACACACACACGTCAAACGATGATTTTTTGGTCTGATCGTGAATTCTGTTGCGATAATGCTGTTGATCTTGCCGTGCTTCTGATTCACAGACACGGGCGCGAGCAAACACTTCTTTGTCCAGCTCGTCAGCCTTTGATATGTCCGAGCCACTATATGCATAGCAGGAATAGACTCAATGCGCTTCAAGAAAGACACCAGCTAGCCATCCATGGCATTTCGACATGCCAAACCCTTGACATTCAAGGCGCTGCAACACAACGGGAGTGAACGAACACCTTCTTGTGTTGAGTGATGAACATTTGTAGTGAGCTTTCACATGTGTTCCAGTGCAGCTGTACAGTACTGCTTGCGTGTGCACCTGCTGGCCTGGAGTGGCATGATCGCTGCACGTTGTTCCGTGGTGCCTTCTAGTAGACCAGTCACGTGATTTTACAGGCAACCATGCACCTGCACATCCAGCTATAGCATCAGCACACGCCACAGGCTAGGTGACCGGGCAACGCTGCACGCTGTAGCGCGCACTGCTTACAGGTGTGGGTTTCTGCAGAACACAAGGCCAGCTTGGTGCAAGACCAATTGATCAAGTGTTACAGACATGTTGTTATTGACTTTGTAAACCCTGGCAGCAGCGCTGTTGACTATGAACCAGCACTGCTAGTGACTGCGTGCAGCTCTGGTGTGCTGCTGCGTGGAATCCCCATCAGCAGCTGCTACAGTGGCAGCTTGTGCATAGCAAGCATGAGTTCATTGAATCATGTGCTTGGAATACCACATATGCAACAGTCAGACTGTTGCTGCACCAGCTACGGAGATAGCAGCAGCAGGTGCAGCACGCTACCTTTGGCATGCTGACCAGTTGCTGTTGCTGTTGCTGCAGCTACGAGACACAGCGGCTGCTGAAGACGCTATCAACAAGGCAAGCAGTCAAAACAGTGCTCAACTACTTGTCAGAAACCAACGGCGAGCTGCACTTCTTCCTGCACAACTACCTTTCAGAGCACCTACTGCCACTGGCAGGTGGGACACAACAGTGCAAACACACTGCACAAGGTTGCAAGCTGTGTCATGTGATCAACTCACAGGCTCCGGTAGCTAACTATAGCTGACTCAACTGACATTCCCTGTTGCGCACCAGCACTGTCCAATCATGTGTGACTGCCTGCTAACAGTGGCACTAAGCTGCTTTGTTGTGTTTACCGCCAGCCCACCCACGCATCATCGCCCTGTGCAAAACACACACCTGCCGTAAACAAGCACCGACCACATCCGCGACTGCGAGTTAACTACACGTGATCTGCACCTTGCTCGGCACCTGCTGTGCCTGCAGGGGTTCGGCAGCAGCACTATCTATCAGCAGCACTTAGCCTGACACTTGGTGGTGTCTGCTGCGCCTGCAGGGGAGACCGATGCAGATGCGTAGCTGGTGGGGCAACAGCACTATGCCTCGGCAGCAATTGGGCAGTCTGTCTTGCAAGCAAAGTGACACGTGCTGTGTCTGCTGTGTCTGCTGCACCCACAGGGGAGACAGACGCACACAGATGCAGATCAGCAGCACTCGGGCGGACTATCTTGAAGCTTGTTGTGTCTGCTGTGCCTGCAGGGGAGATAGATCCATCAGCAGCACTTGGGATCACTGTTTTTAGCCTTGCTGTGTCTGCTGTGCCTGCTGTGCCTGCAGGGGAGACTGATGCAGATGCATGGCTGGTGGGGCGGCAGCACAATCCATCAACAGCACTGCGACTGACTGTCTTGGAAGGAAATAGACACCTGCTATGTCTGCTGTGTCTGCTGCGCCTGCAGGAGAGACAGGCGCACACAGATGCAGATCAGCAGCACTCGGGCTGGCTGTCTTGGCAGTTGCTGTGTCTGCTGTGCCTGCAGGGGAGACAGATGCAGATGCGTGGCTGGTGGAGCTTGCCAGCAGCCCCTACACAACAGTGAACGATCCACGACGCAGCACGGTGCCGTCTGTTGCAGCTGCTGCTGCTGTGATGCAAGGCTAGAGATCAGTCAGCCCTAGGTGAGGCTGCCACTTGGGATGTTTACTGTACATGTCTGCCATGAATATTATGTGCTTCGATGTTAAGGGGATGTACTGGCTTGAGCTATATATAGTCAAGATGGGATTCTCTGCAGAGTGGCAGCGGAAGTGGAGGATGGCTGAGCCAGGCTGTTCAGCAGCTGCAGCTGTGACTTCGCAATGACAATACTCCATCAGCACAATTGGTGTGCTTGCAGGCAGCTCCGCACAGATGGATCTGCTGCTGACGGCAGGTATGTGCACAGTGCACAGGAGGCATCATGTGCAAGCAGCCGCCTGGGATGACGCTGCAGACTGCTGTCATTGCCGCTGCTGCAGCTGAGCGCAACGTGGATCTGTGTGAAGCACAGCACATTCAACAACCAAGGGTGTGCAAGGGCGTTTTGGTTGCTCAGAGTACCGTCCTTGCTATTTTGCTTGTGTTGCGCTCTGCTGCAGGGATGTTGCGCAGCGCATCATGGGCCTGCGTGAGCACTTGCCATCAATGCACTTCATATGTCACTGACACACAAGTGGCACTTTATGCTGCTGTGCTGCAGGGACGTTGCGCAGCGCATCATGGGCCTGCGTGAGCGCTTGCCATTGGTGCACTTGACTTGTGGTTGCCTCAAATGTTGACGCTTGCTGTTGCTCTTCCTGCTGCAAGGGTGATGCACAGCGCATCACGGGTCTGCGTGAGCATGTGCCATCAATGCACCTCATGCGCCACTTCATGCTGTTCTGCTGCAGGACCGTTGTGCAGCGCATCATGGGCCTGCGTGAGCACATCGCGCAGGAGATGCACTTCACATGTCACTGACAAACAAGTGGCACTGTATGCTGCTCTTGCTGCAGGGACGTTGCGCAGCGCATCATGGGCCTGCGTGAGCACATTGCGCAGGAGATGCACTTCGCATGTCACTGACAAACAAGTGGCACTGTATGCTGCTCTTGCTGCAGGGACGTTGCGCAGCGCATCATGGGCCTGCGTGAGCACATCGCGCAGGAGATGCAGGAGGAGTTGGGGCTCGTTCAGCAGGCCAACCGCGACGTCAACCGCAGGTGAGGACAGGTCAGCTAGAACCGGTGCAAAACACCGCAGACTCGCTTTGACCAGCCGCACCCATCAATGAGTAAAGGAGGAGTTGGGGCTCGTACAGCAGGCCAACAGCGACGTCAACCGCAGGTGCATGTGTGGCTTTCAACACTGTTGACACGCCAGCAGGAGCACCATGACCAGCCGACTCAGCTGCCAGAACTGCCAACACTCACGTGACGCGGCAGGTGCAAAGACAGCAGCAAGAAGCATGTCGGTCACAGCGCCATTCTGTGATGGGAAGCAAGCATTGACAGCCATATGCTTTGCAGCGAGATGTCAATGGCAGTACGTTTGTGCCGTGCTCTTTTGTGTTCTGCCCTGCAGGGCACTGGAGAAAACTGTGACAGACTTCAAGATCAGCCAATGACACGCAGGGACGCCAACAGCAGATCACAGATCACGCCATGACTCGCAGGGACGCCAGCAGCAGATCACAGATCACAGAGCACGCCATGACAGGCAGGGACGCCAACAGCAGATCACAGATCTCAGATCACGCCATGACAGGCAGGGACGCCAGCAGCAGATCACAGATGCCAGATCAGCCCATGACACGCAGGGGACGTCAACAGCAGATCACAGAGATCTCAGATCACGCCATCACGCGCAGGGGCGCCAACAGCAGATGACAGATGACAGACCACGCCATGACAGGCAGGGACGCCAGCAGCAGGTCACAGATTACACAGACTGCTGTGACCACTGCGTGTGCTGTTGATATGCCGCATGGCTGCACCTTATGCACAATCACTGGTACTCACTTCTTTGTTCGGGATTATGTGTTTCAAATTTGTTGGGCCAGGCGGGCAACGGGCCATCTGCATGTCTACAGGCTATGCTGTCACAGGTGCCACCTGAGTTGCAGAACGACACGAAGCAGCAGATGAAAGAGGCACCACCAAAGCTGCACGAGTTGTGCATGGGGCAGACAGCAGCCAGAAGCAGAAGCAGCAGCAGCAGCAGCAGCAGGAGCTGGCACAGCAGGGCAGGCACATCAGCATTGCTGGCAGCAGCTGAGTCGGTTTGTGACAACAGGGTTATTGTACTGATGTGGCGCAAGCACGGGTGCTGTAGTACAGCAAGTGCAAGTGGTGCTTCTGCTCAGCCGATGGGGCTTCTCTGTCACTGCATGTAGAAGGATGTATAGATGTGTGATAGCAGGATTGGCGCTCTGTTGTCGAGGAAACATATGCGACATGTAGTGATCCAGCACCAGTGTCCTCACAACATTCTTCATTTAGTGTTGAGTTTGAGTTTGAGTGCTTGGCTGCTGGTGACATGCCACTGCATGCATGCATGTGTACATGCGGCATCTTGCTGCGTACAAGTGGTGCCAGCATGCAACTGTGACAGCAGCTGGCCTGTACAGGCACATGTGATGCATGGCACGGGTCGAGCTCAGCTCTGTTGCATGAGCATTGCACTGGGCCACATTCAGCGACGTGTCATGAGAGACTTCTATCACCAGTAAAAAGTGCTACATAGTACATAAAACACAGAGATATGGCGCTGACCTTGGGCTTGCTGCATTTGCTGCGTTCCTGTGCTGTGCTTCTGGGCTGACGATATGGTTATCTTGGTGACTGAGATGCCACACATGACTGCATACGTTCTTTGGGCTTGGATCATGTATACCCTGGTGGATAGCGTGCTCGTGTTTTGGGCGATGTTGATCTGCGATGCCCATTTCTCCTTTACCCCTGGTGCTGGCAACTTGCCAGTGGCAAGCCAGCAGCTGCCTTACTGCAGTAAGGCATGCACAGCATGAGCAAATCGCCCACAGCTACTCTCAGCTTCCATCTTGCCCTACTGAAACAGATGTGCTGAGTTTTTAATTCAATTAAGCTCATCTTACGCATCTTCGCGCTAGTTTAGCAGCTTACATAGCAATTCCGGCCCGGTTTAGGGCATGTCAGCTTGGCAGGCCCCGCTTTCGCCATGTTAAACAACTCGGCCCCCACACCACACTTGACAAGTTCAATGCAAACTCACATTGCTTCTGTCGGATTTGCTACACGTTCTGTGTCCCATTGGTAGTAGACACACCAACTGGTTCAAATTAGACATGGAGCGGAACGATTTTGTATTGGCAGAGGTGTTTGATAGACAAGGCATATTTCAGAAGAAATGGTATTCAATCTTCCCGGGAGCACCATTCGCAAGCGCAAGCTCCAGCTGCTCAAGCTCCCGCTCAGCTGGTCCCGTGCCCGGGTGCGGTGCGGTGGCACAGCCACAGCGCTTTGTGGAGTCAATAACACTTTTTGCATGCAATAAAGGGGGTGGTGCCTGCCGGTTCGCTGGTCAGGGCCACCAGCTACAAGGACTTCACAGGACCCCGCCGCTGCTTTGTCGCACTGCCGGGCAACGCGAAAGAGTTCATGGAGACGGTGGCTGTGGGGGTTCTGCAGTTAAATGATGAATACCAGGCCCTCCTGCTGCACAGCACAAGTAAGTGATGCTGTTGTTGGCTCTTGTTGCTGCTGCAGCAGCAGCTGCAGCAGATAGTCTGCAGCTGCATGCAGCAGATAGGCGATTATGCACAGCAGATGGGTGCTTATGCTGCAGCTGCAGCAGATAGGTGATTACAATACATAGCTTTACAGTAAATGAGCTGCTCATGAGGTGGTGCATTGACTTCTCAGAAGAAATGAAATGCAATATAATCAATCGCTTTGGTTTTGCCTGTTCAGCAGCAGCTGCAGCACCAGGGATTCAAGTGGCCTTGCGCGTTGCTGATTAGTGACTGATAGTCATGGCTTTGCTGCCTGGAAAGTGCCTGCGCTAGCATACAGTACTTGCACCATTTTGAAACCCTGAGCATGTTGCTGCACTGCTGCCTGCTGCCCGTCTGCTGCTGCAGGCAAGCCTGCTGGGCTGCTGCTCCACATCCCGCTTGTCAACGTTGACATTTGGCTGAGGGACGCGCCCCTGTCGGCACAGAAGATACAGAGCCTGCTGGTGTCACCGATCATCAAGGAGATCCTGCAGCAGCAGGGCCCCATCAGCCAGGTGGGTGGATACTTGTTGTGCAGTACTAGACTAGTCTACGCATGTGCAAGTGCTGCTGTGCAGGCAGCACGGACAAACGCACGACTTTCAGCTAGCCAGACCTGCCATGATGGGCAGGCAGCACAGGGCGAACACACCAGTTTCAGCTAGCCATACCTGCCATGATGCTGCCAGCACAGTCACTGTTTACAAGCCCTACAGTGTACAAGCCCTACAGTGTTTGCAAGCCCTACAGTGTACATCATCATACATCACTCTCTCATGAGACTGGAACTGCCAGCAGCAATCAAGCAGGTCGCTGTTTGCATAGATTGCAGTGCTGTACATTTGAAGCTAACGTATGACGCTGACAACGGCGGTTTTGCCATGTTCATGTGGCATCCTGCAAGCGCTGTCAAGCTGATGCGTCAATCCAAGAATCTAACGGCCTATCGGATACTCTGCTGCACTGCTGCTGTGCTTGCAGGCTGACCTGCATCTGTGCCGCTACCGCGGAGTGTCCTATTTTGACTACGGCAGCCGCTCCGACACCTGCTACCAGGTCATTGTGAAAGTTGACAACGACTACATCAGTGCGGGCAAGTTTATGTGCAACCAGAGTGCGGCGGCTGCAATGGTCGCAGACGTGCTGCTGGTGGCTGGTGGCGGCGAGCCTGTCAACTTCCCTACCCTGGAGCTGCATGACCAGGTGGGCTGTTTATGTTACTGTGGGCGTGTGTGTGGGCGGGTGTGCCTTTCTCATTATGACGGACCGCTAGACCGCGGGTCACCAGCATACCGTGCCATGTGGGAGCAGCGCCTGGATGTATGCTCGTGGCTGATCAGGAAGATGCTGTGTTGGGTGTGAGGATGGAGCCTCCATCTGCACGCATGCAAAGCCTGAGCAAAGCTGAGGCCCCTGTTGCATGCCGCTGCTGCTATGTGTCCCCCTCTTGCAGGCTGAGCGCTTCCTGGGCATGAGCAAGCCCACGCTGCTGCAGCAGACAGCCGCAAAGCTGAAGCCGGATGACAGGCAGCGCTTTGAGGCGGCGGTGGCCAAGGTGTCAAGCAACGGGGCCAACATGGCGCCCCCAGCCGCCGCGTCACCCGCTGCAGCGCCCCCAGCCGCCGCGTCACCCGCTGCAGCGCCACCCACTGGTGCAGCTCAGGTGAGCAGACATTGTTCTGTTGTCTTGTTTGGCCTGAGCCATTTACTGCCGTCTCAGCACACAGACATCAGCAAGCATATGTAGCGACAGACAGTATATGCAAGCAGATAGATCCTAGATCGTCACTGTATTGCGGGATATACGCTTGCTTGCATGTCTCAGTGGTGGCGCGACATGCTAATGCTGTGTGTTCTGTGCTCAGCTGCTGCACGGTATAGTAGATCATCCGCTTATAGGCTGGTGTATAAGAGCAGACCGTCAGCAGTCAAGACACGTCAGTCCTTGCACAGCACATCAACTGTGGGCAACATGCTGATAGCTTCCTTGTCCACCAATGCAAGCATCCTGTGCATTTCACCGCTGCTTGCTGACTTGCAGGGGCCAGAAACCATGTCCATCTGCGGCTCCAACCATGAGACGATGTTCACATACAACTTGCGCACCGGCATCGTAAACATGGCGAATAACCTCACAAGCGTGTCCACGCGCCGCGAGCGCTTTGAAGGTGCTATGAGGGTTGACGGGATGAGGGTGGCTGATGGCTACGCGCACATTTTCAAGAAGGAGCTGTTGCGGCACAAGGTGGGCTGCTGGTGTCATAGTACGGTCACAGCGTGTGTGTGGACGGGTGTGTGTATCCCATTATGCCGATAAGCCAGACCGCGGGTCACCACGCGTTTCGGGGCCATGTGGGAGCAGTGCCTGGGTGTATGCTCGTGGCTGATCAGGACGATGCTGTGTTGGGTGTGAGGATGGAGCCCCTATCTGCACGCATGCAAAGCCTCAGCAAAGCTGAGGCCACTGTGGCATGCCGCTGCTGCCATCTGCCCCCCCCTCTCTTGCAGGTGGAGGCGGCTATTGGCAGGACCGAGGCTGCACTGGTGGAGGAGCTGGATGACCAGATGCCGTGGCTGCAGTTCAAGCAGCGCTACGAGGCTGCGATCGCCAACGGAGCAGCCTTTGCAAGCATCCCAGGCAACGCTGCTGCAGCCAGCGAGGCCATCCCGGCGCCACCCGCTGCTGCTGTCAGCACGGCCATCATGGCAGTGCACGCTATCGCCCACCCAATATCCGCAGTTGCTGGTGCAGTTGAGGTGAGCAAACTGTAGTAATGCTTATTTGTAACAGTGTTGTTTGTTCACCCAGAGCTGTTTGTGCTGTCTTTGCACACAGACATGAGCAAGTACATGCAGCGACAGATAGCACAGGCAAGTAGACAGATCACAGACTTTATGAATGGCATCTATGTTATCATGCGGCTCACGCCTGCTTGCAAGGCTCAGTGGTGACATGATACACGCGTTCTTGCTGTAGTCAGCATTTGTACTGTTCAGCGAATATGTAGCTGACCATCAGCAGACAACACAAGTCAGTCCTGCCTCAACACTGCATTATGGGCAACATGCTGATAGCAACTTTTCAGCACTGCCAGCATGCCATGATTCATAGTATGAATCTCACTGCTGGTTGCTGTCTTGCAGGGGATTGACAGCAACATTGGCAGCGGCAGCAGCAAACAGCACCCATGCCAAAGGCCCCCCGGCCACCCTGGCAGCAGCAGCGGCCTGGCCAAGAGCAGCAACAGCAGCAGTGGTGTGGGCCTCAAGCGGCCCCACCCAGGCGGCAGCAGCAGCGGCACTGGCAGCAGCCGCCAGCCAAGCAGCATGCAGCAGCTGCTGCCTGGCCCGCTGCCTGGTCTTGGCAGCAGCAGCACAGCAGCCAGCGGCACACCTGGCCATTGGAGGTGCCCTGAGGCGCCCATCCTTAGCCTGCAGGAGCTGGCAGACAGCAGGGCTGCAGCCAGTGGCAGCGGCGTTGGCACCAGCAGTAGCCAGGCCCAGGCTCACTGCAACAGCAGCAGCAGCAGCGGTGTCGGCCAGAAGAGGCCTTACCCAGGCAGCAGCGACAGCGCAGCAGGTGCTGCTAGCCACGGCTGCAACGGCCCATACTTGAAGCCCCCTTGCCACCCTGGTAGCAGCAGAAGACAGGCCAAGAGCAGCAGTGGCAGTGTGCTCCTGCGGCCTCGCTTCAGCAGCGGCAACGGCAACGGCAGCAGCTGCCAGCCAAGCAGCATGCAGGGCCCTCCCCTGCTGCCTCGTCTTGACAGCAGCGCAGCAGCCAGCGGCGCACCGGGCCAGGCGCCAGTCCTTAGCCTGCAGCAGCTGCTAGACAACAGGGATGCAGGCGGCAGCCCACTATCCTTTGCGCGGGGGTTGCTGCACACTATGGCCAAGGGTGACGCGCATGGCGCAAGTGCACCCCCGCCTGGCAGCGACCCCAGCCTGGATCTCCCGCCCGGCCTGCAGGGAGCCATCAGCAGCCTGGCAGCACCTGGCAGCAATGCCACGCTGGAGGAGATGCGTGCTGATCCGGCGCTGAAAGCGGCGTTGGAGGCCTGCAGGCTCCACTTCTCCAGCCGCTTGGAAGCTCCCAGCAGCGATACCGGCCTGGGTGGCTTGCCTGGCATGCATGCACCACCTGGCAGCAGCAGTGCGGCAGCAGTGGTATGCTGGGGCACATGCCTGGCATTGCTGATAGCAGCGTGGCAGCCGATGGCAGCACTGCAGCAGCAGGCAGTGCACTGAGCCTAGGTGATCAGGCGCTTGACGAGTTGCAGCAGGCTTGGCTGCAGTATGGTGCTGGTTTGCTAGGCGGCGACTCTGCTGAGACCGGCAGCGACCAGGCGTTGCTGCTGCTGGCAGAGACCGCTGGCGCTATGCAGGCCAACTCAACCTGTCATGCAGCAGCAGCAGCAGCAGCGGTGGACGATGCCGATGTGCAGCTGGAGCAGTGGTGCCAGCGGAGCATGCAGCAGCAGCAGCAGTGGACGCTGTCAATGTGCACCCTGCAGCAGTGGTGCCAGTTATGGGACCTCTAGCAGCTGCAGCTGAAGCACCGGATGCTGCAGGCAACGCACCGCTTGCCAGCCACGACGCTGTGCTCAGCGCTGCAGCGCAGCAGGTGCTGGATTATGAGGCGGAGCTGCAGGAGATGCTCCGCGCAGCTGGCCAGGCGCCCTTGGGTGGGTAGGATGGAACGGTGGTGGTGGTGCTGGTGGTGGTGGTGGTGGCTGCCATGATGGTGGTGGCGGCGATGCAGAGGGCAGCTGCGTGCAGTTGACGGCAGGGCTGCATGGTTGTGCATAGTTGTGCATTTCAAAGGCATGCACACACCTCCAGTGATCTGACTGATTCTGTGTTTCCAGGGGTGTACGTATACCATGTATGGTGCCACGCACTCGTCCTGACTTCACCGGGACTTCGTCACTACTTTGATAAAGCAGCGTAACGTATTGCTGCTGACCCAACTTCACAGGGTTCATGTGTGTATGCTATGCGGTGGTTCTGACTTCATCGGGACTTTGTCACCACTCTTCAAAGCAGCGCAACTCAGTGCTTCTGACCCAGCTGCACAGGCTTCATTGTGTAGGCTGGGATACACGGCTGCAAGTAGTGCCGTTCATGCAGGGCCAGCGGGCAGCTTTTGCTGCAGTCGCTGCACAAAGCATCATCATCATCATCATCATGTTACCCATTAAGCCATAGCATCAACGCCATCGGCCCCGCGCCCCTCAGGAGCGGAAGAAAGAGGGAGCACTGCT